>VDFB02335027.1:0-124530 GCA_007258455.2 Sequoia sempervirens | reverse complement strand
CCTTTTCATCTCTATATGGTGCCACCCTCCTTGGCAAACAAAGTATCTCTTTGCTGTAATACTTTGGGCTTAAAAAAAACACTAGTTGATAAAAGGGTGTGGTCATCTTGTTCCGACTACCAATGATGATCTTTTGCACTCTTTTGAAAAATGCTTTTGTTGGGTCATGCTCCTCGGCTTTTATTATGGTCCTTTTTTTTTCAACCATGGAGCCCATGCCATAATAATCTCACTCAAAGATGGTTGATCCGTATCTGCATACTTAATCATACTCGTGATGGGCTCATTGAAACTCAAAATATATTTCACAAGAGCCTACCACTCATTATCTAGGACCAATACTTTGACATTTTGGGCTCTATTTGTTTGTGATTGGCTCCATACGCTCCAAAAGTGTTGATGACCATGGCGCTCGATGCCTCTTGTACCTTCACAAGTTGTCTCAAGACAATTGTGTGAGATGCGAATTGGGTCTCGACAACATATCATGGTGTAAAAAATAAAACAAGTTAAAAAATTAGAAAGTAACAACTTAGCAAAAATTTTAAATTAAAAAATAATGAATATACTGAAAAATGTTAGAATAAAAATAAAATCACCTTCAATAACTCCAAGTTAGAGAAGGTACTAAAGATGGCTTGTGACATATGATGATTTGTCACAAACATTTGAATCTTGTCGGCTTCCATGTATATTTCTTTGACCCACTTGATCTTTGAGCCAATATTTTGCATACAAAGTTGAGAGAATAGACAACACCTGGTGTTTAAAAAATATGCCCCTATGTACCCTCCACTATTGAATTTGCTGCCTACAATTTTTAGCATTGTCTATTATGAATTGGACAACATTTTCCAGGGCCCACAATCTCAATGGCTTGTATATTGGAAATGAAAGTTGCATCCTTCACTTGTCCCTTACAATCATCTGCCTTCAAACACATTGCCCCTTTAGGGATGCTGCAATGACATTAATTAATGGTCTATTTTTGACATCATTCCGTCCATCATAAATGATGGACACTCCTATTGTGGGCTGTGTATCCTTGATTACTCTCAATGATGCCTCTATGGAAGCTTTTTCCTTGGCTAGTAAGGTGGTGCACACCTTTTCATAGCTAGGACTAATATAATCAGCTAGTGCATTGGCAATTGCTGTCACCATATCTTGCCAATATGGTGATCTAACAAGGTTGAAAGGAAGCCCTTTGTTATAAATGCAACAAACAATGCTTTCATTTGCAACCTCCCTGCCTCATTTTGGAAGGACATTTGCAATGGCCCTATTTAACATGAAAGAAAGGGGGTATTATCTTCTTGGAAAGATGATGGTGGTATGAAAGGATGTGGGCCAGTCGGTTGTGTTAAGACACTAGGAGGTTTTTGTGATCTTTTCTTAGAAAGAGGATGTGCTCTTGCCTTCGCTTTGCTACTTTTCGTGTTGACATCCTCTTGTTGTTTGATATATCCCATTATTTGTTACTTTGGCAACCTTCTTTAATTTGTCTTTGGACAAAATCTTTATTCCTAAGCCCAAAATAGCACATAGGTGAGCTTTCACTTAATTATATGAGCTGTTATATTCATTCCCACATTGCCTACAATGCCAATGATAACCTCCACCACCAAGAAGTTGTTCAATCATGGTTGTATGTCACCAAAAAGGTGACTTTGTGTCAATTTTAAATGAGCTCTCTGTAGGTGGGGCAACTATTGAACTAAAACTACCTATCATTCTATATGAATACAACGAAACAATTTTTTTTTTTACAAATTTACAACCTTAAAACTTAAAAAAATTGCATTAAAACCCCTATATTATGTATGAAAGGTTTAAAAAATATTTAAAACATTTAAAAAAACTTAAAAATATTGAAAAGAATCTTCAAAATTTGAAAATAATTACAAGCTTCACTCACTTTTTATGGATGTATCTTGTGCAATTGTTTCTCTCCTATTGGTGTCGCTCTTTCACTCTTGTAGCCTTCACTTTTGAAGAAAAATACAACTTTAAAAATTCAACAATGGTAGCTTGCAGGCAAAAATGCTGTTTTGCTCATTTGTGTTTGTTAAATGAGGCAAAATATGTTATAAGTCCTCACTTTAGGATGAAATTATGCAATGTCCCGTTTTTGATGGCGTGGAGAAAGTAATATTATTTAATCTCCAAAAGATAAAAATATTAAGAGATTAAATAATCATTATCTAGTCAAAAGTAATTCTGCATTCTATGTGTTCCTACCTGGGTGATTCGTATTATCTCAGTGGCTGCAATAATTATCCTGCTGATTGAGATTTGCTAGCACCATCTATATTTTTTATCATGGATATAGTGCTAAGGAGGATTGTGAGTTATTTCTAAGTACTAGGTGGCTTCATTGAACGGCATATACATATATTTGGATAAATTATTATTGTGGAGTCTGAAAACTTCGAAGAGGTCATAAAGACAAAATACGCCAGGCAGATAAGACAAAGTATGCTGGAAACAAAATATATATGAGCAAAGAATAATAGAAGACGTCTTTGTATAGAAGTCCTATAACAACTGTTTGCCTTATCTAGAGATTTATATGCAGTGATGGTGTTTGGCTGATATATTAATCTATCGGCTGTAACATATAATTATCCACCGCTTTATACTGGAGAGTTGAGGCCTATCGTGGATTTCACTACTTTGTATAGGAGGAAGGCGATATATATTAATCTGCATGACACCTGTGATCTCAGCCGCAAATCTTCATTTGGACAAACTCTCCTTGTCAAGCGCTGACTTTATCACTAATATATCCGCCAGCATGGAGGCTTTAATGCCAGCGTTGGTAATTATATTGCCATCAGGGATTTCATTATATGGACGGTGCCATTATATTCTCTAAGGCTCGATGTTTGTAAAGAGGACATGGAGTTAGGAAGTTAGTTAAAAACTATCGGGTCCTTCTTGCTTGTTTTCCTTACATTTGAAACTCACAAGGACAATGTTGGAACATATGGTGTAGCGGTAATGGTTATATGGAGCTGCGATTACTTATGGTCTGCATATGATGGAGGATCATTGGGCGATTGCTATAAAGGAGCCGCGGTTCATCTTGGAAGCATTAGTTAGTTAATTAATGGTATTAGGAATGAGATTAATAAGTTGTGTGAAAGTGGCATCTGTGAAAAGATACAACTCCTCACATCATGCCCACTCGAAGGATATTTAAGAGAGGTTCGTAGTTCATCCAAGGGCATGGAAGATTTGAAAATTCATAACCTTAAACTCAGATCTGCAGTGCTCTTAAGAGCCTACGATTAGGCAAGTAAGGGTGGCTTCTAGTCAACCTATTACAAGGCCGGTGGACGCATGAACACTCATTTAATATTCAGATACAATGCCGAGAAGAAATCGCAGGAGTATCAAGATTAAATCAGGGACAACGATCAGATAGAGGTCTAAACCTCTTATACATTCAACACGTGAACTTAAGGTAGTGAATCAGAAACAACAATTATACTTCTTGTCAATTTTCCATTATTGAACTAATAATCGGATTAGACTTCATTATTCAGAATTCATATCAGAAATTGTTATCAGAATACCTTCTCTTATAAATATATGAGTAATAGTGTTAATCAATTAAGGTTAGGGGAAGTCTGCCATATGCCATTTAGCTTATGTAATATTTCAATCTGCATGCATATTACATTCGTAGATGAATGAATGGTATTTGCAGCACGGGCACAAAGAATGTCTTATTTCAGTATGTTGACAATAGTAAAATATTGTAGAATCTTCAAATTGCAACAAACTATTTTCAGTCCTGGACATTAAGTACATTTCTGTGATTTGTTATTATTTGACATGTTTACATTGTCAACCCAAATGGATTAAATCGTAAAAACTACCAATCTTGAGCAAGGGTTATTACAAATTAGGAGTGGAGGGAGTTTTTTATTTTAAAAAATGTTAAAAATATGTTTTTTTTGTGTTTTTGTTTTTGGGTCCATCTGGCCGAGGGTCCTTCGGGATTTTCCTGAGTGCAGTCTGCGTTTTCCTAGGTTCCACCTTGGACACCATGGGTTCCTTGTAGATTCTTCATAGCCTTGGTATGGCCTAGGGTCCACCCAAGGCACCTTGGGTTCCCAAGGTGGACCTCGGGCAAATATGGGCTGTACTCGACCCCATACCAAACCTATATGGAAATGAGGGCAATTCTAGAGAATCTGGTAATAGATTCATAGCGAATGATATAACACTAACAACAATAATAATATAAGTTGAAGTTCAAACTTAGATTTTTTTGATAGACAACGTAAAAAAATATAGTACTACTACTAGGTACAACTATGCCTCATCTAGGCTATCAATATCAAAAGAGTTATCTATGTCACTTTGTGGCTGAAGCTGTGTGTATCCAATGGAAGCCTAATCAATCATGGCTGCAGTTTCTCCTTGTAAATCTGCATAACATCATTGCAACCAACATTTCAACATATTGCTGGAGTTTATTGATACTCAATAGTTTGCTGATTTTGAAGTCTCAAGGGACTATAAATGACAATTAGCTTCTTTGCTCATTTAGAGGTAAACCTATTCCTCTTAATTGAGTGGATAAAACCATAGGTGGAGCAATTCTTTCTTGCAACAAAGGAACTAGCAATTTGTGACAGTAGATGAATGACAACTTGCTTCGACTTTGGTGTCTTTCCCATGAAATTTCCACCATCCAATAAGGTCTTTTGTGCAATAGTGGCCCTATTTGTATTAGCCTTTAGTTTGTTGAATGTAGGACCTGTAAGATAAAAAACCTAAAGCCACTACTCCTGAAGTATGGTTGCATCCTCAATGCTATATATCTTATGAAAGGCAATTATAAACACCTCCATTACCGTATCATCCTCAGAAGGAAGAATTTAGCTAGGTCTAGGTGCATACCACTTGGGATTAAGAGCATGGACGGCTATATGAAGGGCGGTGTTCATTGTGTTCCACCTCTTTGTGACAATAGGCCTAGTATGCTCCTCATAGAATTGTAATCCAAGATCCTTTTTATGAATTACTTGCCTAATTTGATCAAGCATGCTATCAAAAGTCTCATAAATCTCTCCAAGGCTACGAGAGTTTGTATCCGCATATCTAATTACCTCCCCAACAGGTGGTTTGATAGAGAAAATATGTTTGCAGGCAACATTTAAAAGTTTATAAGACATTTACAATATTAAAAATTTAAATTAAAAGTAAAAACAAAGTACAAACATATTAAATAATTTTTTATCACCCAATATTGGATCACGAAGCGTCATCAAGGACCCTTTGTCTCACCTTATTCCCTTATTCTACCATTGATTCAGCCCATTTTTTCTACTCTCCACAAATCACCATGGATTGTAGAGCATCTTGCACCTCCAACATCCTCCCTAGCAAAATAAAATAGCTAGCTTGTCCTATCTCAATTGGTTTGAGGAATTTTTTTTTCAAAAAAGATTGGAATAATGCAAATGAAATGTGGTGGTTAAAAACAAACATTTGTATGTCTCTAGATTCGACCTCTGTTGTCTTCACCTAATCTATTTTTCTTATGTATTCTAGAGTATTATTCAAAGAATGTACACAACATGGAGTCCAAAAAATATGTTTGTAAGCACTTTCAAGCATCAAACTAGCTAACTTACAAACATGAGTTGAATCTATCACAACTTGCACAACATTAGAAGGCTCAACCTCCTCTAATGCTTCTTTTGAAAGGTCAAACTAGTAATCAACATCCTTATGTTTTGTAGAGCACTCAACGACTTTAAGAAAGCATGAAGTAGTAGGACATGTAACAATAATACTAATGAATGGCTAATGTCGAATATCAATTCACCCATCTGTGACAATGGAATAACCACTCTTGATCTATATTTGTTTCATCTCCTCCATCAATATGTTCACCTTTGAATATTGTCTGTCAAGGAGGGAGGTACAAAATCTATGTTTTCCATGGGGACATAAGAGCATCCAACTGCCATTGCATCTCTCAACGTACCTTTGAAATAAGGAGACCTTGCCAAATGAAATGGGATAGCATGAGTAGACAAAAAATTGGCCATTGAATCATCAACTTGCCCATGTTTTTGCAAATTCAACAACCTATGCATTTTTCTCACATGCAATAAAAGTGGCCTTCCTCTTGCCTCTATTGTAACCCTCTCCAACTAATATATTAGAATACTTGTCAATAGATGGTAATGATGAGCACACACACTTATGCTGATAGGGGGGCGCGATTGGGGGGGGGGGGGAGGAGGGAGTTGTGGGGGTGATTCAGTATAAGATAATTTTTTACTTATTTAAAATCCAACCACGAAAATAGCAATCACACAAGATCTACCAACTGAGAGACACAAGATTTACGTGGAAACCCTTTCGAGAGAAAACCAAGGAGAAAGATTGCTTGGATCTACTATCCAAATCTAGCCAACAATAAAAATCTCTTATAAATCTTTTTAGGCACCAACCCATTGGAGATACCAATCCACACCACTAAGCACCAACTTAGCAAGAGACACCAATCTCTTCTATTAGGAGGCACCAATCTCCAAATGAACAAAACTTTTGTATTCTTGATACTTCAAAGCATGATGATTATGCGAATCTCCGTTATAAATTTTTCTTGTAAGTTTGCTTATATAAATAAGCTTGAAAGTCTGCTATAAATTTGTGTTGTGCCCAATCAAAATTTTGCTTCATTAAGGCATTTCGTAAAGAGTGGTCAAAGTCTTGTAAAAATTTTCGTCAAAAGTCAAACTTTCTAAAAATAGAAAGTTTCTAAAAATAAACTTGATTCAGGGTTTTCTGGGTTTGTTGTCAAATGGATGTTGGCAAAACTTTCTAAAAATAGAATCTTTGTTTGGAGGGCTCTAACTGATTCTGATTGATCGAAAATACTTCCCAATCAGGCTGGTCCGGTTAGAATCGTCAAAAGGTTAGGATTTCTCTGGTGGGTTAATTCTACTTTTTCAGAAGGTGAAGCATGAGCTCCAAGGTCATCAATAGAGGATTATCTGCTACCATCAATAGAGGATTATCTGCTACCAGGTATCAGATTCAAAGTCTCAAGTGTTGTGCAAACAACGTCAAGCTATCGACGATTGAGAAAAGGTTAAGTTCACGGGAAATGGAGGTGAGTTTGAAAATGGTGAAATTTATGAAAAAAAAATCTAACTTTGGGATGCCTAGGCACCCCTGTCCAGGAAGGGCGCCTGGGGTCTCATGCCTTAGTCGATTTTGCCCTCTTTTCGGAAAACGTGCATTTTTTCGCCATCATCCCAATTCAGTTATGCAGAGAAACAGTCAAAAACAGTTTTTAGGGTTGGGAAAAAGCAGATCAACTCAGTTATGTTCAAGCTCCTCAGTTGATTCGTCATCCAGTGTCAAGGATCTGCCAGACAACAGAAAATGTAGATCAAACGGTGACAGTTTGTGGAAAAACGAAGAAAATCAAAGAAAAAGTGAAAATCATTAAACATTTTCTAAGGCATGGAAGCCTAGGAGCCCCTATCAAGGAGAGGCGCCTAGCATTTAATGCCTTGGAATATTTTTTGCCCGTTCAAAAATTCATCAAACGCCTCCATCAGCCCGATTCCGGTTCTCAGAAAATTAGTCAGATGCAATGTTGGGGGTTGCCAAAGGGTATAATTCATCCTAGTTATGATCAGGCATGCTTGATTAACTGCCTTTCAGTCTTTGTTGTTTAGCGACAAGCAGGAAACGACAGCCAAACAGGGGTCACTAGCTTCTAGCGGAAACACGCAAGTAAAAAATTTGAAAATCATGGAAATTTGCCTAAGGCATGGGATGCTAGGCGCCCTTGTCAGCCAGGGGCGCTTGGGTTTTGATGCCTTCAAATATTTTTTACCCCGACATGCCTTCTTTACAGTTCAGTCTCCGTTGGTAGTTTTAGATGCCGGTATGGAGGCTATAGATCACTTCAACAGTGATTAAACATGAGATTGCCATGATCAAACATATTTGATTAGTTAGCAGCGTCAGATTGTCGGCTCGTCGAAGTCGGAGGTAGGCCTCACTGGAAGTAGAAGCAAGCAAAAGTTGAAAAACGAAGAAAATGGCGAACTATGGGATGTCTAGTTGCCCTTGTCCAGTCAAGGTGCCTAGCATTTGGTGCCTTATCCATTTCTTAGCTTTTGTCATTCGTTGATCAAATACGCGTTCTCATGCGCATGCTTTTTTGCCCTACAAAGGAGGAATTCATCATTGCACGTGCAAATGGACTCAAATTTTTACATACAAAGTTTCTATCTTCTTGGAGAAGCTTTGAGTTTTGAGGGCTTTCACGAAGAAAGCACTTTTTCGCCTTAAAACTCTATTCAAGAAGGCTTTTGGTATTCATTCTTCATATTTTGCAGGTTAGCATATGAAGGAAGAAAGACATAATTTTCTTCTCATTGAGATTTGGAGGCTCAAACGGAGTGCTTTTTCAGTGTTCTTCGTGGATTCGGGATTGGGAAGCACAGAGGCACGCTTTTTCATGGTCCAATCTTCTAGGGCATTGCATTTCAGAAACAGGCGGTCAGCTTTTTCAGTTTTCGTCGATTTGGGTCCATCTACTTTTTGCTCCTCTTGAAGATTGGGAAATTTTATATTTGCAAAAATCTGCTTTTTCAACGCTTTTTCAGGAAACCCTCAATTTTTTCAAAATCTGATGAACTAGGTCTCTTCAGAATGTGATTGTCTACAAAACCCATACCTCAACGTTTTTTGGGGAATCTGTTTTTTGGAGAAAAATCATCAACTTATTTTTAGCAGTTTGCACAAAACTTTTCTGAACATATGCGTGTTCACAGTCAAAATTCAAGTTTTTAAACATGCAGTATTCTCCAATAGAAATCAGTGTTCAAGGAGGCAGTTACTAGCTTTTTGGCGGATATAGCTTCCCAAAATATCAATGAATGAGTCATCTTTTTGGGGCAGTGAAGATTTCCAAGAATAGAACTAAAAGAAACAGTTAACTCGATGCCTTTTCTGAGATTAACTTGCTATTTTTGTTTCATGCTTATCTATTCTTTGTGAAATAGAAAAATCAAATGTATAGTTGGAACTTTCCCTGCTTTTAAATCAGTTAATTGATTTTAGCAGGTGGTTAGTTAGTTGTCTTGTGTTAGTTTTAGAAATAAATCTTGCATGTTGGCAAGTCTAGTCAACTTAAAGCAAGGAGATTTTAGGGTTACCTACTCCTTGTTTGTGTATAAATAAGGGCAGTCTTGCCCATTATTTTTAGAGAACTGTTATTGCAAGAGCTAATTTGCAAGCCTGTCTTTGCTGCAAATTGTTGTTCAGTTACTGTTCAACTTGTGTGAAGTGTAATCTGGTGTTTGATCGCATATTGTAAGCCTGTCTTTGCTACAATCTGCTGTCGCTGAAGTGTAATTGTTGTTGGAAATTGAGAAAAAGTGAAAGCTTATGCCTTCTTTGCTCTGATTTACTTGCTCAGTCTCTTTCATTATCTTGTCTTATGTGTTTAGCATATATAATCTTTATTTTCAGCTTACATCTTATAAGTACATTGAGTCTTTAGGTGGGATCTGGAAGTAAGTTTATTTAAGTTTCTGTGTTAATCAAATCATTCCTGTTTACTTGTAACTCTCAAGCTTTGAGTTTACTTGAGTTGTTAGAAGCGTCTATAGTTTAGGCCTAGTTGTAGTGTGAAGTTTTTGGAAAAGAGAAAACTTCAGCTACGACGCAAAGAGTTTTATAACCTTGTGCTCTTAGCCGAGAATAAGAAGATTGGCAGTAGTTTAGTATTCTTTTTAAGCATCATCAGTGAAAAGGGAGCTCCCCCTCCTAATTTGAAGAGCAGTTTAATTGTGCATAGCTGTCCATTTCTAATTCGCATTCTAGAGGTGCGAATTGAAACACCAATAGTTTTTTGGCGCCCACCGTGATAAAACTTCAAGAAAGCATACACTTTATGTCACGGGAATGACCATCTGTGTCCTACTGCTCCTGTTCGACAACCAAGTCTTACTACTCCTGTTGTACAACCAAATCTTACGCGAGTTGAAAGTGAGCAATTGGACATTATTAGCAGCCTGAGGAGTTTCATGTTTGAGAAAAGGAAGCCCCTGCTCAGTGGAGAAACGCGACTACTATTCTTGACAAAGAAGAACAAAAAGCTGATCTTGCAGCCGGAAGACTGGTATTACCACATCCTACGTGGGAATAAATAATCTTGGCTTACAGGGTTTATGCGTTGGAGAGTCATCCAAAGCGGTTCCTGAAGTTAAGCAAGAAGTACTTGAAGTTAAACAAGAACCTATGACCCAACTAGAAGCAATGGGTGATAACAACAATAATGCAAATGCTGACAATAATTGTGCTTATAGGAGTCAGAGACGTCCACCCCCATTACCTTGGGGAAACAACATTGGACCTTTGGATTTGCAGGGAAATCATGAGTTACCTAAAGGGTCAAGGAAGCACTTTCCTTGGTTTCACGGCGACGGGACTCAACACCTAGATGAACATATTTTTGCGTTCACAACGGCTTGCACCGTCTTGCATGTGGCACATGAAGACATTGCTGTTCGTCTCTTTGTGGAGACTCTTGTTGGGAATGCTGTTGATTGGTTTAATCATTTGGAGCCGGGCATTATTACAAGCTAGGAAACTATGAGCGAAAGATTCTTGGCGAGATTCAAGCCTGTTGAAGACACTCATCGTTTGTTTGCCCAACTTTCAAATTCAAAGATGGAGCTCAATGAACCTATGAGGGAATTTGTGGCGAGGTTTAATTGCCTAGTCACACATCTTTCTCATACACTCAATCCATCACGAGAAATTCTGTTGAGCAGCTTCATAAATGCTCTTCCATCTAAGATAGCCTTTTTCCTGAGATCGGCTAATGAGATAGAATTATCGACTGCGCAAGAAAGTGCCATCGAGATTGAGGATAACATGATTACTTCCGACAAGATGAAGACAAATTCTATCAGGCCTTTGGTTCAGAGTTTTGTAGATCCACTGCTACAAAGGTAGCTAATTAGATGACTATCCTCAAGAGGCAGTTGCCTACTGTTGGCGTAACAACTAACACCTCTGGAGTGCAAGTTGGTATGGACAGCTATGCACACTACGTGATGAGTGCTCTTGAAATTAGGGGGGGAAGCTCCCTCGTGCGGACAAAAATGCTTGAAAAGTAAACTAATCTATTTCTTGTGTTTTTGTCTCAGCTGAAAGAGGCACAAGGTTTGTGATAAACTTCGAACGTTGCAGCCAAGGTTTTTCTGGTTTCGCAGGACCTAACTACAACTCAAAACTAAGTAACTTAACTATCCAATCCCCTCAAGATATCAGAGCATGAGGAAACGAAGCGGGAATGATTATACGATAACTTCAAAGACAGGATTTCCAAGGAGGTGACGACACCTTTCTGAGGCGTAGGCTGAAAGAAAAGTTATTGGCAACAACACCAGTACGATGAACTCTACTTTTGAATTCCCATTGAGGTGACGACACCTTTCCGAGGTGTAGACATAAAACAAAGCGCATTAACACAGTAACAACAAACGATAAGTCTTAATTCTAAATTCCCAAGGAGGTGACGACACCTTTCCGAGGTGTAGATATGAAATAAGCTTATAATCACATGAACATAAGACAATGATCATCCAACCAAAGTGAACAAATACAAAATAGCAATATTACAGGCAAATCTGGCTTAGCATATATTACTATCGCATGCAAAAGTTATGTACAAATGAGCAAAAGCTCTTATTTATAGACATCAAAAGGTGTAGGGAACCCTAAAATCACCTTGAGTCAACTACAGTCTTGCAATGCATGCAAAATTTTATTACTAAACCCTAATAAAGCAAACTATATAGTTAACTGGAAAGCTACCATCAGTTAACCGGTACATCTAATCTAAATGGAAAATGTGCGAGCATGCACGTCCTTATTGAAAGCAAGTTAACTGGAATACTACCATCAGTTAACGAAAACCCTAAAATGCAACTCCAAGTGAACATAGATAATCCCAGTATAGACATGCATGAGATGTGACAGCAAGTTAACTTGAAAAGGTAACGCCAAGTTTAACTCTTGTGTTTAATGTCTATCTTGAGAGGTGGGAACTGAAGTCTACTGGCCGTGATCTTGAGCAACCAACCCCTCCACGAGGTTGTTGATTGCGTCACTGTTTGGAGCACTAATACTTTGCCGAAGTATACTGTGTCTGTGCAACATGTCTTCACTAGCTGTGATCTGACACTGAAGTTCACCTCTGCTCCTGGTCGCTTCATCGAACAATGTTGACATGACTGTAAGTTGATTAATCTTATAGCCAACGGTCTCCCCACTGAAAATACTATGAATGAGTGCCTGGAGCTTTGACTGTACGTCAGCAAGCTCAACATACGCACCACTCTCAATCTGATACCGACACGGTATGCAGGACACGAGAGTTCTCACATACTGGAGCGCACTAGTGACATGCTCTCTACTCTCAGCCAACTTTGATGCCATTGTCTCTCCTATCTTCGCCTTGAATACCAACTGTGTCTTCCAAGTGTAGATAGCTTCTTTATCTTCTGCATCTTGTGACTGATTCATATGCCATGCTCAAGTGAGCAATCATAATCTCATCCCGCCGTCTGTCAATCACCATGTCTCGCTCCTCATCTTGGAGACGTAGATAGAGTTCACGTGCATTGTACCACAACTGGTATAACTCTGCAAGCACAGAGCGGCCTCTAGTAACGAAATCCTCCTCCCACTCCTCCAAACTCTTGCCATATGCAACAAGGTGATTAAGCTGACCCTGTTCTGTTGGTGGCTCTAGCATCGACGAGAGTGTAGCGGTGGCATCTAACCTGTGTACAAGGCTAGAAATGTACTGACGAAGTTGCTTGATTTCAGCCTTGAGGGCTGCCTTGTCTTCTCCGTCTTTAATCATCCTATCCCTTGCGCTGTCTGTAGCAACCTGTAGGAGATCAACTTGTGTCTGGCGGGTACTTCGACCAAGGTTGACTGTGATCACCTCGAAGTCTTGAGCTTCAATCTCACTCAAACTCTTCCTCTTTGGAGGTATAGCAGTCTCAACGACGATCTCCATATCAGCATTCCTCTGCACATGAACCTGTTTCTTGATCCTCTTGTCTGGCGCATCTTGGTAAGCCTGATCAAAATCTGAATGTCAAGGACGTAGGATGGTTGCCTCCTCTTCCTTCCCAATTGAGCCTCAATCCAAGACTGGTCTCGACTAATGCCACTGGAAGGATCTGTACTAGCAATGAGAGGCTCCGACGTGAGTGAATATGTAGAGGAACTGCTGTGAGGTGGCGAGTCTAAGTCCAATTGAATGCGAATCGGGACTGGAGACTACTTAGGTGTAGGTGATGGAACACGAGGCTATATCTCAGGCTCTGGAAAACACTGAACTGGCCTCTGAACTGGCTCTCTGACAGGCTTCGTGTGTGTATCAATGACAAGCGCCTTCCCTTTTGAATTGTTAGGCGCTTGACTCTTCTTTGGAGGATTACTCCTCTTCTTCTGTTTGGGTTTAGACGAGGAAGGTAATGAAGGATCCACCACTGGCGGCTCTGCTCTAGGCACATTTACCCTTCTGGTCTTCTTGCTGTCGAGGTAAAGTATATTGTTTTGGATAACTCTACTTGACCTCTCCTTTATTGAAGAATACTCCTTGGCGTACCAATCAACTGCCAGCAATGGTTGTGTATCAACCTACTCTCTGAAAAACTGAGGAAGTATCTTTCCCTCATCATCTGATAAGCCTCCCACATCTTCTGCCAAGAAGATAGAAATCTGCGGGAGAGAGAAACGGCCATAGCTGCGTCTACGCACCTCAAAGTCATCGTCACAGTTCGCCCAATAGTCCTCCATTGTAGGCTTATGATATGAGTGAATGCCAAGACGCTCTGAATAACGACCCCAAGGATCATAGGTGCGAGTATCAATAAGATACTTGAGTTTGCAATTCTCCAACTTCTGTCTTGCAGCTTTGGCATCAACCGCTGTTCTGCACCAATAGATTCCGAACTGCATGGGAAAGGTGGCAGCCTATTTATGCTTGCGGCACAAATGACGATGAACATCATGTAATTGCCTTAGGAACTCCATGAAAACTATCCTATCTGAAGGATAGCGTGGAAGCATGGCTGGATTTCCTGTAAATCCGTATATGTGGATGTAGGTGTATGTAGGGAATTGAATGAACCAGTCCGCCCAATCAACCATCGTTGCTCTAGCAACTGCTGAGATACGAATGTGCAACTCTCGATCCAAATTTCTCACTGTGTAAGTCAGGAAAGCCTCGTGAACACGCTTGAAGTGATGTTTAGCCTTAGTGAACTCAAGCTGGTCATAGTAGTGATAGACTTTCTGAACAGTAAGTATGCCCACCGTGTTCAACCCTCTAAATTGACCTTGATAAGCGATCAAGTACACGAGGTAGGAACACGTGAAACTCGTGGGCAACTAGGAAACCGATGATTTGTTCGTGGAGAATATCGTTGATGAAGGATGCCCAGTCATAATGCTCTTGCCCGGAGATGATTCGACCAATGATGTAATACATCCAACGCTGAAATATGTTGGCATCTGCATGACTTGAGACACGATTCAGAAGTGTAATTAGAATCGCGTACTCATCCTTGTACTCACTGCGACCCACGTTGTTTGGCAATTTGTTCTTCTTTTGCTTCAACCATCGCTCTGCCATCTTACTTTGACATTTATCCATATCAGCATTAAATGCATGCTCACACTGCTCCATAGAAATGACTAGACTGCTCGGGTGCTGAGGGATACCAAAACATCTTTCGATATCCAAGGGCTTGAGACTGCATATAACTCGTCCATCTACTGACACTATCTCACAAGTAGCAGAGTTGTAATGTTTAGCACAAGAGATTACAAACTCTACGCAGTGAACTGAGATAGGTATGGAAGTGGCCTCAAGTAACCCTGACTGCTGAATGTTCTGAACTATCGAATCTCTAATCTTGAGTGGATCTAAGACTGCTTCTGGAAGCACCTTGTGAAGATTCGTATCAATTGTCTTGATGAAGTCATGAGTCAAGATCAATTTGGTCTTGAAATCAAGCTGAGTGTATTGCATTTTGAAAAACTCGCTTGTTGACTGTGAACACGGCTATATTCTGACAAGTTTTCTGGAAAGCTAAAAATAGCCTCCCGAGGCTAAAAATAGCCTATCGAAGGGCAATTTTCACGGAAAAATTTGAGATATGGGTTTTGTCCAGAAAAAGATTCTAAAACAACCTAGAACGTCAGATTTGCAAAAAATTGACTTCTACTCAACCATGCAAGGGATTTTCAGTTGAAAAAATTAAAGCCTCGAGAACTGATGTTCTGGAGTAAATTTTCCTGAAAAATTCTAGCACATGGGTTATCTCGAGGAAGCTATTCTGAATGAACCCAGAAGATTTGTTTTGTCAAAATTTGCTTGTTTCTCGAACATGCAAATGGATTATGAGACAAAAGATTGAGTTCTTTGAGTATTTTCTTTTGCTAAAATCACCAATTTCTCTTGAATTTGCTGATAAATTCGGACTTGCACTTGCAAAAGGAATATTTTGATGTCTTTGAATTTGATTGCTGATGAAATCGCCCAACTCTAAAGGAAAATTCGTCTCTACTCTGAAGAATTACGAATTTGCTCAAGCTGGATGAATGAATTAATGGTAGGCGCCATGATTAAATAGAGCAAAATCGCACCATAAAGGATGACTGCAAGATTTTAAAACCCTGACTGAAAAGAATGTTTCTGATTGGACCCCCTCCAGTTGAACTGATACTGACTAGGAGTCTGGATTACAAAATAATAATAAAAAATTCAGTTTGCTTTTTATGTGCAAATTTAATATTTAAAATTAAAAAGGGCGCCATTAATGAATTAATGAAGAAAATCGCCACTTTTGGTGCGAACATGCAAAAGTTGAATTTTAATATTATTTTGGTAAATTAGGAAGAATCTCAGCATACTGATTCTGAAAAGTCAAAAATTAACTCTCCAGGCGTCCGTTTGCACAAGTTATGAGATGTTTCGCTAACTTCCTACTTTATAGCTCCTTGAAAGTTACAGTTGACCATGTTCAGCACTGATTTCCGGATGAATGATTGAGGCTGTGACCGAGCTGAGATATCCATCGCGAAGCCTGCAAAGCAAGGATGAAATGTCTGCTGGGAGCTGCAACTGCTAAAACCAACGTTTGACACCTCAAAAAATTAGGCGCCTTTGATTAAATTAATGTTTAGCCTCCAGACTTATTCATTTTTTCATTCTGCCATTTTATGCTTCAAATTGCTGCTGACGGAGAACGATGAACCTTGTTGACTGGATGGTAGGCTTATTGCGTGACTAGAAGCATTCCGCATCCAAAGACTATACGTAAGGCACCTGGAAGCTGCATTAGGGACCCCAAAAACAAGGGCGCCCCTAGTCTGTGAAGGCTCAAACACCATTTTGTCAAAAGTGCAACTTTCAACTGGATACCCTATTTCACCCCTTGATACCGAGAGTTGGAGTGCTCCGATTCACGCACCATCAGTCTCATCGCGTAGCTAGAACAACTTACGAGAGATGTCTCTGGAGGCGTCGAAGCAAGAAAACTGCTTCTAAGACCTCAAAGAGAAGGGCACCTTTTCCAGGATGAAATATATGCTCTATACTTGGCCATTTTCCGGACGTCTTCACTTTTCAGCATTCTACAAAGACCTCGCACGTACGAGCGTTTGCCAAATCCTAGAGGCTGACGGCTAGGCTCGTTGGATAGCTGGAGTAATTGCGCACAAGTCTTGTGAAGACTGCGAAAGCTAAAAATCCCATCTGACAGGCCTAAAGGCTGGGCGCCCCTGACCAACAGAGGTACAGGTGTATAATACTATTTCTCCACCCTTTGATTTACGTGCCTGGTAGAATCTCTGCCATAATCACTCAGAATGTCGGATTGACTGGCTAATTGGTGCGTTGCGAAGCTAGACTAGATTAGAAAAGATCTCAGGAAGATATCATCTGCAAATACCATCATCTGATGGGCCATATTCAAGGGCGCCCTTGGGCTACAGGGGCTCAAAAAGCTGTGAACTGACCATCCTTCATTATATGCAACCTCGTGAACCTACAGGTTGTGACGTCAGATGCTGGAGTTCTGCAACTCGGATGACTTTGCCGGATAGCTCGTTGGATAGCTGGGCTAATTCTGAAGAGATTGATTGCATCTGCAAGCAAAAGCAACAAGATCTGGGCCTTCAAGGAGAAGGGCGCCCCTGGGCTACAGGGGCACAAATTTACTTTTTGCTAAAAATCTTCATTTGTTTGATCTTTGTAATCACCTTTCTGGCCACTGAAATGACCATGTAGGAGTATAATTTCATCGTGAAGTGCTTCTCCATCATCACATGTCTCGTTCTGAGTCCTTGGTTTAGGTTCTAAGCTCCAGGTACTCACCAATTGTTGTTGACGACTGACATGACACTGACCAAAGTCCACATTTGACTTGCCCAAAAACTGTATTTTGACATCATTTTAGCAAGGTTTAGACTCTTTTAAGCAAAATGCCTTAATGAAGCAAAAAAAATTGGTTTGGGTACAACACCTACTCAGGGGCAGCCTGCACCACCTATCAGGCCTTTGGTTCAGAGTTTTGTAGATCCACTGCTATAGAAGGTAGCTAATGAGATGACTATCCTCAAGAGGCAGTTGCCTACTTAGGGGCAGCCTGCACCACCACCACCACAATATCAACCTCAACAACAGTATGAACCTCAACAACATTATCAACCTCAACAACCATTTTAGCCTAAGAGGAATAATTTCCAACCTTTCAATAATTACAAGCCTCGGTTGCCAGCACCTCCACCAAGACCAATGGTTGAAGCTGCACAAAATGTAGTATTTTGTTCTTTCCATGAGACCGATGCACATACCAGTTCTACATGTTCTGAGAATTTAAGAATGAATTAGATCATGGGATATGTTGATGCTGCACCCAGTTCAAGTTTTGTCCCTACACCAAGTTCGAATGTTGTCTTACCACAGACGGACAACTTCGATGGCGACTCTGCTACGGGATACTTTGATAGTGAACCCGTTATTGAAGAAGAAGAAGATTTACGTCAATATTCTCTTGCAATGAATTATGAGAATATTTGAGCGTCATTGTTTACACGTGCTCAACATTTGAAGGCATAGAAAGAAGAGAGACTGAAATCAAAAGAAATCTTGCATGTTGGCAAGTCTAGTCAGCTTAAAGCAAGGAGATTTTAGGGTTACCTACTCCTTGTTTGTGTATAAATAAGGGCAGCCTTGCCCATTATTTTTATAGAATTGTTATTGCAAGAGCTAATTTGCAAGCCTGTCTTTGCTACAATCTGCTGTCTTAGAAGTGTAATTGCTGTTGGAAATTGAGAAAAAGTGAAAGCTTATGCCTTCTTTGCTCTGATTTACTTGCGTAGTCTCTTTCAGTATCTTGTCTTATGTGTTTAGCTTATATAATTTTTATTTTCAACTTACATTTTATAAGTACAATGAGTCTTCAGGTGGGATCTGGAAGTAAGTTTATTTAAGTTTCTGTGTTAATCAAATCATTCCTGTTTACTTCTGACTCTCAAGCTCTGAGTTTACTTGAGTTGTCAGAAGCGTCTATAGTTTAGGCCTAGTTGTAGTATGAAGTTTTGGAAAAGAGAAAACCTCAGCTACAACGCAAAGAGGTTTATAACCTTGTGCTCTTAGCTGAGAATAAAAAGATTGGCAGTAGTTTAGTATTCTTTTTAAGCATCATCAACGAATAGGGAGCTTCCCCCCCTAATTTGAAGAGCAGTTTAACTGTGCATAGCTGTCTGTTTCTAATTCACATTCTAGAGGTGCGAATTGAAACACCAACAATTTGCTTCAAGATTTGCTATAAATCTGCTTGAATTAGAAAAATATTTCTGAAACTGCTTTCCTTCTAACCTCCATATAATCTTCTTTTTATACTGCACCAATATACCTCTGATGAGCACACAATTATATTGAGAGTAGGCGAGGGAGGAGGTGGGGAGGTGAATCAGTATAATACAATCTTTTACTTTTTCAATTTAACAATCACAATAACATCAATTGCGCAATATCAATAAAAAGAACACATGGTTTACGTGGAAACCCTTACGGGAGAAAATCATGGCAAAATATTGCTTATATAAAATTCTTCTTACAAACTTTGTAGGCACCAACCCACTGGAGGCACAAATCCCCACTTCAAGATTTGCAGGCACCAACGTACTAGAGACACCAATCCCCACAATTGAGCACCAACTCAGCAAGAGACACCGATCTGTTTTGATAGGAGGCACCAACCTCTTCTGCTTTCAGAAAATTGCTTTTCCAATGGATGAAGGTCACTTAAATCTTCTTATACAAAGTCTGCTCACAACCCTTTTATAGATCTGCTCACAATCTGCTCATAACTTCTTCATGAACTTGCTCACAAAATCTCCATAAATCTGCTCATAAATTCTTCAAGAGTCTGCTCATAAATCTCTTCTCAAATCTGCTGAAACATGCTTCTTAAATCTGCTCAAATATTCTCTCCAAAATCTGCTCTTATCTTCTACATAAATCTGCTCTTATTCAAATGGATTTTCATTGAAATACATAAATTAAAACCTCCAAAAAGATCTTGCATTTATGTGCACTCATGCCACCTCTCAGAATAGGTTGGCCTCCATAAAACAAATTTAATTTACTTAACTTTTTAATTCTCTTCCTTCAAGGTAGTGCTTAACAAGGCATGGATTGGCCCATGTTTTAAAGGTTAATTTAAATTTATTTTACTTATTTCAACTTCCCTATAAGAGGAAATTACATAGGGAGTCAGCCTCTTCAACAAAACTTATGTTATTCTTCTCTTCAATATCTTTTAATTCCAGCGCTAGCATAGTAATTTCATTTAGAATATAACTGAAGTCTTTTACAAGTCGACTACCTCTTGCATAATTTGTGATAACGATTTTTTTGACAGCAGTAAACTGATTTCTTTTTTTGACATCAATGATAAACTATCTTGGCGTTGATCCTCCTTTGACATTACTTTTGACATCAATGACAATCTTGTGCATGCTCCTTTGACATCAATGACAATATTTCCAACAACCTCTTCACCCAAGAGAGGTGATCCTTCACAAAGCGTCGGCCATACATGCAAATAAATAAATTCATTTTATTTTTAATTTTTTCCAAGTTGGGCGACCACATCAAGAGGGTTGGCCCAATGCAAGGAGACCCAAAATAATATTAAATTAAATTTTTCAATTGGCTCGTCCACCATTTTTTATTTTAAATTAATTCCCGAAAATTCCATGAGGGTTGGCCATCCTATCATAAATTCAAGCGCTGCCTTCATTAAGGTAAAGTCTTCTTTTTAAGAGCATTAATGATCTCATTGGAATGATACAATCTGCTTTGAATAAATGAAACCGATTTGCATATTTGAAGTAGGTTTTGGCCACAATATTTTGCTTTAACAACAACAATATGTTCAACTCTCCTTTGACATCAATGGCAACAATACTTCCAATAATCTCCCCCTTTGTCATTGATGGTAACCTGCAAATAAATAATTTGTGAATGCAACAAGAACATACTTCTCCCCCTATCTGTAATACTCCCGCTTTTTGCAACTATCCCCCTTTGACATCAATGGCAAAGGCTTCACAGAGCTAAAAGATAATGCAATGACTAGCTCCCCCTAAATTCTTGATTCTCCTCAAGAACTTAGTGACTAGATGAAAAGGATATCACTCCCAATTGCTTCCTGAGATACTCAAAAGTCTCTTTAGGAAGGGGCTTCGTGAAAATGTCTGCAATTTGTTCCTTTGTGGCAATGTACTCCAATTTGACATTCTCTTCTGCTACTTGTTCTCTTAAGAAATGATACTTGATAGGAATGTGCTTTGTCCTAGAGTGCATAACCGGATTCTTTGAAATATAAATTGCACTCGTGTTGTAACAAAGTATTGAAATTGGATGATTATATTCTATCTTCATGTCCTTCAATGTCTACTTCATCCAAAGAACTTGTGTGTAACATGATACTGTTGCTATATATTTGGCCTCTATTGTGGATAAAGAAACTAAAGGATGTTTCTTGCTTAACCAAGACACTAGAGTATTTCCAAGAAAGAATGCTCCGCCACTTGTACTTTTCCTATCATCAACATTGCCTGCCCATTCCACATCTGTATATGTTGCTAGAGTGAAATCTTCACTTCTTGAATACCACAGACCAACGTCCGAAGTGCCCTTGAGATATTTGAATATTCTTTTCATTGCTTGCACATGAGTTTCTTTTGGTGTTTCTTGAAAATGTGCCACCGTGCCTACTGCATGCATAATATCTGGTCTTGATGTTGTCACATATAATAGGCTCCCAATCATGGACCTATATAGTGTCTGATTTGCTTCAGGAGATTCATCATCTTTTCTTAATTTACAACCTATGACCATGAGTGTGCTAATTGGTTTACAATCTTGCATTCTGAGTTTCTTCAACATTTCCTCGATATATTTGGTTTGCGAGATAAATATGCCTTTGTTAGATTGAGAAATTTGTAAACCAAGGAAGAATGATAACTCACCAAGCACAAACATCTCAAATTATTTTTGTATTTCTTTTGCAAACTCTTGGCACATTTTGTTATTGCTGCCTCCAAAAATGTTGTCATTAACATAAACCACTACAATCAACTGTTTCTCACCTTCAATCTTGATGTAGAGATTACTATCCCCAATTCCTCTTTTGAAGCCTTGTTGTTGTAGATATTTTTCAAGTCTAGAATACCAGGTTCTAGGAGCTTGTTTTAGCCCATAAAGTGCTGTCTTCAACTTGCACACATAATCCTCGTTTTCCGTTAATAGAAATCCTTCCAGCTGTTCAATGTATACTTCCTCTAAATTGCCATTGAGAAAGGCTGACTTGACATCCATTTGATTGACCTTAAAGTTCTTGAAACAAACAAATGGCAAAAACATTTTGATAGCTTCTAATCTTGCAACAAGAGTAAAGGTTTCTTCAAAATCAATACCTTCTTCCATAGCATCGATCCAATGCTTGTCTTCTCTGGCTTCTACAAAGTCCCTAGGCTCTATTTTAGATAGCAAGGAGAAATTCTCATGTTCTAATGCACTTGCTGATCTTCTAGTCTATATCCTAGTATCTTTATTGTCAAGAATTAGATTTTTTGAATGATTCCTTTGAACAAATCTAGATGGTGTGTTTGTATCTCTTTGTCCTATTCCATGTTTTCCAATGTCTTCTTCTTCTTCTTTGCAGCTTGAGTCTTCACATTCTTCCTCCTTGTAGCTTGAGTCTTCTAGGTGATCATTTTCTTGTGCTTTCTCCTTTTGATGCCTTGCTTCATCCACTTTTACATTGGCACTTTCTACAATCTTTTGCAGTCTTTATTGTAACATCTATAAGCCTTGCTTCTTGAAGAATAACCAAGGAAGATGCCTTCATTAGATTTGGAGTCAAATTTTCCCAGATCCTCATCATCTCTTCTTATGTAGCACTTACTCCCAAAAACCTTGTAAGTATTTGACTGTTGCCAGTCTTCCCTTCCATAGTTCATAAGGTGTCTTGCTATTGCTGACTCTGACTTGCCCTCTGTTTAGAATGTAGACTGCTATGTTAATTGCTTCTCTCCAAAATTTGTCTGGTAGCTTAGATTCATTCAACATTGTTCTAGCCATCTCTTGCATAGTTCGATTCTTCCTTTCTACAACTCCATTCTACTGTGGAGTCCTTGCAGCTGAAAAATGTTTTTTTATTCCATGATGCTCACAAAAGACTTAAAATTATTTTGAGGTAAACACACCTCCTCAATCTTATCTCAAGCAGTTGATCTTCAACCTAGTTTCATTTTCAACCAAGGCTTTAAAGGCTTTGAATTTCAAATGCTTCAATTTTTTTTGTAGGAAAGTAACCCATGTCATCCTAGAGTAATCATCAATAAGCAACATAAAATAACTTTCACCTTGCAAGCTTTGTGTTCTTGTAGGCCCACAAAAGTTTGTATGAACAAGATCTAATGGCTTTGTTGTGGAGTACTCCTTTGATTTGAAGCTTGCTCTTGTCTATTTCCCATGGTGACATTGCTTGCAAAGAGTGTTTGAAGGTTTAGCAATCTTTAGCATATCTCTTACGGCTTGTTTGGTGCTGATTTTTACTAGATTATCAAAGTTAATTTGGCCCATTCTTCTATGCCATAACCAACTTTCATTTGTTTGCTCCATATAACATTTTTCTCCCTTGACCTCACCGAGGATGTATAGATTGTTTGCTGTTCTATTTGCATCAGCAACTACTTTTCTTGTACTTGCCTTCCTTATCTCACAACCTTGAGCATGAAAAGTGAGGGTGTGTTCTTGATCACACATCTGGTTGACATGCTTCAAACCTTTGACATATAGGACGTTTTTTGTTTTTGTCTTCCTATCATCAAGACTAAGAGTACCTTTTCCCATAATTCTTGATGTAGCATTATCTCCAAGTTTTACTGCTCCACCGTTTACTTCCTTCAAAGAGAAAAGCTTTCTCTTGTCCCCTGTCATATGGCTTGAGTATCCATTGTTAATGTACCATTGATTTCCTTGATTTTGGGCATGGAAAGTTGTTTGCACAGGCATAAATTTCTCCTTTTTCTGTTTTTCTTTCTCTTGCTTTCTTTTCCAAAATTTTGTAGATTTGCCAAGGGTATCCTTGTTTTTTCTGGGAGGTTCCACAAAACCACTTCTACAAAAACATGCTGTATGACCATAGTTGTTGCACTTATAGCACATCATGTTGAAATTCATCAAGGGAGAAAATGCATTGTAGTTTATAATGTCCTCTTCCTAACCTATTCAGCAGTTTGGCAAAGTTAGCCTATTCATTAGTTCCCGTAGGCTAACGGGGTTATGGTTAGGGAACTTTGGTGACAGTTTATCCAACATGGTGTGGTTGAGAGTTGTGTGACACCCTTTTCTAGAGTGTTTTTGGTGATTTATCCCATACTATTTTTAGTAAGTCAGTCTTGGGCACCGATGGAGCCACTTGTCTATCTTGCCATTTTTAGAAGTGTCAGTGGGAGTAGTTGATATCAATATTTTATTATTTAAATGGTCCGGTGCATTTATTTTAAATATCATAAAAATATTAAAGTTAAATTAAATATTTAACTTATGTTATTTATTTTATAAAGCTGCTTTATAAAAGGGGGTAAAGTGAGACATAAGGGAAAATATTGAAAAAGTACTCCACCTCATTGAGACCAAAAGCACACTTGCATGGCTTAGCATAGAGTTGATGATCTTCAAGGACTTGTAATGCTTGATCTACATGTTGCAAGTGTTCTTCCCATGTCTCGCCATAAATCAATATATCATCAAGAAACACTAATACAAGATTTTTGGAGAATATCTTAAAGATGGAGTTCATCAAACTTTGAAATGTAGATGGTGCATTGGTAAGACCATATGGCATCGCCAAAAACTCATAATGACCCTCACGAGTCTTACAAATATCTTCTTCCTTAATTCGAATTTGGTGATAACTTTATCTAAGATCTAACTTTGTAAAATACATAGCTCCATTCAATTCATCTAGCAAATCATCAATGATTGGAATAGGAAACTTATCTTTGATGGTTTACATGTTGAGCACTCTATAGTTTGGGCACATGCGCCAAGTTTCATCCTTCTTTTGAACCATCACCATGGGCAAGGAGTAAGCACTTTGGCTATGCTTGATAATTCCTATCTCTAGCATCTCCTCAACAATCTTTTCGATCTCACTTTTTTGTATATATGGGTACTTGTAAGGCCTGATGTTGGGTGGCTAGCTCCTTGGAACTAATTGTATGGGATGATTATGATCCCTCTTAGGAGGAAGTCCTTTAAGCATATCTCCAAAAACCATCAAGTGATGATCAATAATTGCTTGTAAATTTGGATGGGTGGGAGCTTTAGATTGATAGGCTTCTAATGAACATGATTGGGTTTGGAATGTTCCCTTTTGGGATAACCTCAATTCTTACCCTATAAATACAAATTGATGCGGTTAGGGTTACAACTTATCAATTAAATGCGTCAAGAAGATGAATCTTGATTTAGGTCTTGCAACTATGTTAGATAATATTGGGGTATAATTCATATAGTCAAACATATAACAAATATCCTTCTCTATATAACATATCAAAAATATCCTCATCGGTTTGCACAATACAATTATATATGGCAAACTCCATCATATTCATGGAAGTTCAATCATAATAGGAATTAGATGGGGAATATGATAAGTCCGCCCAAAGCTATCCATCTAAGCCCAAGAGCAGATACGTTATCCCTCCTGGCCCCAATAGGTAGACACATAGTCCTTCAACCCGGGGTGGCGTGCTTAGGGGATACACTTGTACCTGCTTTCCTTATCCATCCTTATCCATCGTACTTATGATTGAGACCCCTCAAGTCTATTCAACAATCAGCCATGTGAGAATCGGGGAGAAGATTACAGTAGGAGGCCTGTAGACATCCTCTCCCTAAGCCCAAGAGCAGATATCACCCCCTTGGCTCCCGATGGTAGACACATAGTCATCCACCGTGGAGTGGCGTACTTAGAGAGAAGTCTAGTACCTGCTCAACCTAATGGCATTTCCCCCTTTCTTCCTCATAGTTGCTTGATGAGAGAAGTAAATACAAACTGTGACATATAATAATCAGATTAGAGCATACCACAAGAATGATAAATATAAATAACAAAATATCTAATTGCATATAATAACTATGATGAGAATAATACATATCAATAACAAAATACATAATTGCATTCAATAACTATGATAAAACATACCTAATCTGCCCATGTGCTGCTAACACTCGTGGTATTCTTATGCCTGAGCTTTTGAATATGTTTCTAAGGATAAATTAGAAGATATCTTTTATAGATGATTAGGTGATTCCTTGCTCAGAGTATATATGTATATTTCTTGTCTTTATACATCAATCTGTTTTTAACACTCGAAGAGATCGTTAGTATAAATCGAACAAATAATAATCTATTATCCATACTTATATTAAAGCATCATAATTACTTATAAGGATCAATAATTGCTGCAAACATCATTATTGCATAATCGTACATGCTACATATATATAAATATATATATATTGTGATAATCATACTTAAACTTACTTCCCAATATGTAATTACTGATTTCTTATTCTTTGCCTTCGATCTGTATTTTATACCTTTGCTATACTCAGAAATATACTCCTAACTCCTTATTTATTTCTCCTTTCCTCTTCCTCCTTCCATCTGAGTATTTTATATATATATATAATCTTTCTCCCATATTGTCCTATATATAATTCTGCTTTTATTCCATGCTGCTGGTTTTATCCAGATTTCTAATTGGTCCCTTCAAATTGATGCCTTCCTCCAATAAAATGTCTTCTCTTTAATATCTTCCCCTCAAGGGGAAAAGTCACATCCTTTCATATGTTATACCCCTTGCAAAGAGTCATGTCTTTCCTCAATGGAGCGCTGCCTTTCTTGATTAATTATTATTATTTTTGTTATTTATTTTACTGGCTTCTTTCCAAGGTGGAGCGCTTCCTTTTAGGCTCTTCATTTCATTTTCTATTCATACCTTTTGAGGCTAAATAGCCTTCTTTTACCTTGATTGATCATTCATAAGAGGCTGTGATTTATTATAGCTGCGATTCATTTTTATAATTTAGTAAAGGTCTGTATTTAATTTAAAGAGGGAATCGCTGCTATTATTACAGGCTGTGGGGGTTTGGGAATATATTTAAAGTTGCTCGAATTTCTTGTATTATTTATATTTATTATTTTATGTTTATTGTTTTATATTTTATATTATATGTTTCTTAAAATATATTTGTTATTATATATATATATTAGTATTTATATTATGATAATAATATTTAAATTGTTAATATTTATATTTTAGTATTTACAATATTATATTTGATAATTATAATTATAATATTATCTTGTGATAATCATAATTATAATAATACTAAATTACTAATATTTTTTTTTATAATTTTAATATATATTTTGTTATTTATCTTATTTACTCATTCCAATTCTTTATGTCTTAGTGTTACAATTTCGGGATCATGATAGGGTTACAAATCCATCAGCTCCTTTCTTAAGCAACTTCTGCTTTTAATGAGAGCTTACCATTTGTGGTGACTTTGCCTTCAATCCTCTTAACTCTATTGCCTTTCCTTTTGATTGAAATCTCATGAATAGTTCTTGGAAGTTCATCTAAATTGATCCGAATGTAGTAAGCCATTGTACTCCCAAAACAATATCTGCTGCACCCATGGAGATAGCATACATTGGGCTATCAAGGTGATAATCTCCCATCGATAATTTAATGCTATGGCATTTTTCAAAACAACTAATAGTACCGCCATCTGCAATCAAGACTTGATACTCTGGAGTTGGATATATAAAACAATTTAGACGAGTAGCCGACTTCTTGTTGATGAAATTATGAGTACTACCTGAGTTGATCAACACTGTTACTTTTTGCTTCTTCAAGAAACCCACTAACTTGAGAGTTTGTGTGGGGCTAAAACCTGAGAGCACATGGCAAGAAATTATTGGTTGGGAATCATGTGATTCCTCATTTGACTCCCTGTCACCCTCTAATATTGGTTCCTTCTCTTCTTCCTCACTCAGACCTTCAATATAGAACAATTTCTTTTCGTTGCATTTATGTCCTCAACTGTATTTTCTATCACAATTGAAACACAACCCTTTTGCTCTCTTATCCTCAATTTGTTGTGGAGTCAACCTAGTAGGTTGAGGTAATGAATGTGTAGGTGATCTTTTGCTTACGTTAAAAATCCCTTGTTGCCTATTGGCCAAAAACTTCTCTTCGACTTGTCTTGCCATAAGTATCACTTGTGACAAGGATTGTGGTTGGAACAAATGTACCTCATATTTTATGTGATTCTTTAAACCTCCTAGAAATGATTCCTTCAAATTTTCTTTTGTAACATTCTCCACTCTTAGACAAAGGGTTTGAAATTGTTGAGTATAGTCCTTGACCGTACTTGTTTGCTTTAATTTAGTGAGTTGGCAGAAGTAGCTATCCATAAAGTTATCTCCATAATGAGTAGCAAGTTTGTTAATGTAGTAACAGCTTCGGTAGCTCCTTCCAGCTCAGCATTTTCTTGGAAGACGTAAATTGAAGATAGCCGTTGGCTATTCAATTTACAATCATTGTCTTGTAGTATGTTCATCTCATGGCCGACATAAAAGAAATCAAGTTGTTTCCTTTTATTAGAACATATTTAACTGAAGACAACTATTACTAAAGTATATTCACAAGGTGGCCAACCTCTTGTGAAGAGGTATAAACACTTATTAAGGCCGACCTCAATAAATATATAGACGTGATTTTGTAAAGGCCGACATAAAGGTTATGAAGGGACGCGTCTCTCCAACTTCAACCGGTATATATTGACTGTAATTCGTCCATGTTTATTATGGTTTTTTAGACTATTCACTTATAGAGGTGTGTACAAATCAGAGATCAAAAGGTGCGAATGCAACTGTTATTTCAGTGCGAATTCAGGTTGTCCATCCTTTGTTAAGTGCATCGAAGAAACAGATCAATAAAATATGTATTCTTGAGTGCGTACTCTGACCAGTGCGAATATTGTTTAAAGTGAACTTATTCAAGGTTCATTATTGAGTTCTCCAGATCGACAAAGGGTGAATCTATTAGAGGCAGAATGCATTGAACAGTGACATTCATTAAGTACGAATCTGTCATAGAGATAAGCTCAACAAGCAAGTGCGAACACTGCACAAGTGTTGATATTCCAGTGCAAAGCGAACTTTATCAACTCTGTATTCTGCCAGTGCCAGGTGTGATCTAAGGGTTCTTATCTGTGTTTTATTCTTTACCAGGTACTGCATATTGGTCTTGAGTTAGACCACACTGTAATTTGTAAAGATAGCCACTGTTGCTTCATATATATATATATATATAAGAGAACTTTGTTGCTGGGTTTTTCTCCCTCAAGAGGAGGGTTTTCCCAGGGTACATGCTGTGTTATTTTGTCTGTTTTGATTCAATTCTCTGTGCATATAATCTGTTCTTTAAATTTAACAAAGTTCCTCTTTCTACTCCATAACCCTTCTTTCTCTTCTCATCACATAACCAATGATACCAAATGAATTGATCCAGTTCCAAGTATAATGATGCCATAGCCACCTTTTGTTGACTAGGAACATGATGAAGATCAAATAATTGCTCCATTTGGCAAAGCCAATTGGTTGGATCCTTGCCATCAAACTTTCTCATATCCAACTTGGGTATGAATTGCCTAGGCATAGAATTATTAAAGGGATGATCCTTCTTGAAAGCTGAGTCAAGCCCAAAGAATTCATGTCCAACAAAAGCATTATCTTCCACCTTACTAAGTGAATCTTCTCCCTTATACTTCATACCATGAATACGTGGATCTAATTCACTCATATCCTTTTGCATGTCTCTTTTTATTACAAAATTTCTTCAGTCATCTTCTTCTCCAATGATGAAATTTCACCCTTGACTTTGTTGATTTCATCATTAGGGTTAATATCCTCAATTTCTACCTCATCCTTATTTGAAGATTTCATAGGTGTGGCAACATTCTTTTTGCCTCTTGTTGCAAGCCTCATCATGATGGTAGAAAATAATTTTGCAATAATCACACAAATAAACTCAAAATAATTTGAAAGTTTTACTGTAACTTACTAGGGCGTAGGTTGCACTTTCCTAGAAAAATCTCCCAAAAATTAGGTTTTTTGTAGCCTTGAGAGCGAATTTGTTGGAAATCCTAATTTTGCAATAAATCACTTAATTCTGGTTCAATTTCTTTGCAATTTGGATTGTAGGCTCCTCTCTGACTTCTTTAAAAACCCATTAAAAATTAGGAACCAATTCTGTAGGATTTGGGAGAAATGCCCTTTCCAAATAAATTGGGTAGAAAACTTAATTCTGCAATAAATCACTCAATTCTGCTCCAATTCCTCTGAAATCTGGACTGTAGATTCTTGAATATGTTTTCCAAAAACCCTCTAAAAATAAAAAAAAATCGCCAAAATCTGAGAGATATGCACATCCCAAAATGGCCTCCAATATTAAGAAAACGCCTTGCCTCTACGGTGCCAAAATCATGCTTTGATACCACTTGTAATGAAATAACTTGCACAATAGAAGAATATGATAGGAAATATGCTACAAATATTTGATAATAATTGAGAATAACAAGCCACTTTGATGGGGCAAACCTCCAAATATCTCCAACGATAACAAAATTCACAATATGATGATGAAATAAGACTAGTGTTCCACGGAGTTTCTTGAAGGGGACGCGTCCCCTGTCTCAGGGACGAGGGGACAAGGGGTCTAAGTTTGGGGATGGCAGGGGGACGACGGGGGGATGGCGGCAGGGGGGAATCGCTGATATACATATGGTACTTGAATAACTAGTTATAAAAAGATGTTTCAGAATAACATTTCAAATTAAACTTTGGCAAATTAGTAAAATTGCAAATACTAACATTTTGAATACTTGAATACTATTAGTAATCAAATAAAATATTAAAATTTGACAAATGAAATTGTCGAATTTGAGATTTCTATTATATGAATATCGAAAATATGACATGTCACATCATAATATTAGATCATAATGATAAAAATGATTACAATGAGTAGCATGAGTACATTGATATCATAATCAAAATAAGTACAAAATGCAAAAATGTAGTGAAGGGAGGCCTCTAATCATCCCCAAACTCCTCATCACTCGAACTACTGGAATCCTCGTGATCAAGCTCAGCCAAACTAACACCAACCGGCCTTGCATCTGAAGCCAAAACTGAAGCATCCTCATCAATTTGTTCTGGCTCCTTTGGATCTACATTCCACCGTGTTGTTGGACTCTCTTTGTACAAAAGTGATTTGCGGTCAATGAGACGCAAAGCACTATGTATAGCCACAAGCTTCTTTGCTCTCCTAGAGGTAAGTCTGTTTCTCTTAAGAGAGTGGATGAAGCTATATGTAGACTAGTTCCTTTCAGTAGCTGAAGAACTAGAAACTTGAGATAACAATCGGATGGCTAGAGTGGTAGTCAAAGATCTCGATCCATGGCAAGTCCACCACAAAATTGGGTCCTCCTATGCCATAGTTCGCATATCCATCTTGGCTGCATTTGAATAACCCCTGAGAGTGGCAAATTTGGTCCATTCAGTGCGAATCACACTGGCATCTACATCATCATACAACCTCTCAATGCACCTGAAGAACCCTGCCTTCACCTCTGCATCCTCTATTGGTGTCACTCTGCCAGGCCTAGTCAAGTACCACTTAGGATTAAGTGCATAGGCTGCCATGTGCAAGGGAGTGTTGAGCTTCTCCCATCTCCTGTGAATAATTGGCTGGATGTGCTCGTGGTAGAATGCTAATGTGGGGTCCCTCTCTCGCACAACAACCCTCATCTGATCAAGCATAGAATCAATGCACTCATACACCTCTCCAAGGTTAGGTGCATCCACATCCCCATACTTGATAACTTGGAAAACTGGTTTAATGATGGCAACAATATATTTTGCATCAGCCCAAAACACATCGCTCTTCACCGTATCCTTCACCCTCCTTCCCTATTCTGTCTTAGACTTGGCCCACCTACTCCAATCTGCTGTCATGACCATGAGTTGCCGTGCCTCTTGCAACTCAATCATTCTATCCAAGATAATGAAATAGGAAGCATATCTTGTATCAGTAGGTTTCAGGAACTCCTTCTTAGCAAAGGTCTTGAAGAGTGCATGTGATGTGTGGTGGTTGCAGATAAACATCTGCACATCTCTCGCATCATTAACCACTGCTCTAATCCAATCAATCTTTCCCATGTCCTTGAGTGCATTGTTCATGGCATGCACACAACATGGGGTCCACCAAATATGCCTATAAGTAGCCTCAACAAGTCTCCCTGCAGCTTTGCACACATGTGCAACATCTGTCACAACTTGGACCACATTTTGTGGCCCAACCTCCTCAATAGCATCCTTGAGAACTTCAAACTGAAAATCAGCATCTTTGCGATACCCTGAACAATCAACTTCCTTAAGAAAATATGGGCCCTCAGTACATGTAACCATGATGTTAATGAGTGGACGATGGCACCCATCCATGACTATGCTGCATCCTGTCTTAACCCAACACTCCTTCATCTTCTCCATCAACAAATTGATCTTGGAATAGTTCTTATCCAAGATCGTGGTCCTCAATTTCGTCTCACCTGGTGGCACATATGATGGTCCTCCCTTTGCCACCATTGATATCATATCCTTATAATAAGGAGATCGGGCAACATGAAATGGGATGCCATTGGTAAAGAAGAACTTGCCAATGGCATCATCTATCTCATCCTTGAGATGCACATTAAACAAATCTGCAATGGGGTTACTTTGAGTTTGACTTTGCAATTTCCGTTTCCCCCTCCCCTCTCCTGCATAGGCACTAGAAGAAGAACCTGGTGTCCCTCCTACTCTCGTCTACAAAGTATGACTGGATCTCTGTTGCTGGCTATGCTGAAGCTGTGACCTATGAACCAAAGTAGTAGGCACAGGTGCAGCTAGAGTATCATTAGGAACACCCCATAACTTATTTATTTCAACTTTGAATTTTATATTTTCTGGTTTTGCCAAAAATTCACATATCCCCACACCTTTTCCTCTAATGAAAATAAGGTGTGCCTTGACTCTAGTGATGCTCCCATACCACCCCTCACCACAAAAGTTGCACTTCCACCTCCTTGTGCCACTAGATGTTGCCCCTTGCCTGCTTAGATCTTTTGTTGCAAATTGTTTGAGAGGGGATTTGGGATCAAAAGGACCCTTAGCATACTTTTCCAATACTGCAAAAGGGCACTCTAAAGTACTTGCTTCACTTGCCATGGAACTAGTTTGGGCTTCATGCTCAGCCCCATGGTCATCTACCTCAGCCTCAGGTGCATATTTAGGATCAGTATCACTATGTGAATGAACCTCATCCTCACTCATGCTGATGTCATGAGAGCTCATTGTGACACTGCAATAAACAAATAAATTCTATAAGTTCCTAGTTTCAGCCTAGTTTAACAAATTTGAAAATAAAATTTGAAAATTTCATGATGAATCTTGATAGAAAGATGAAAAAAAAAACAATGATCCTTGAAATGAAAATTCAAAATATGAATATGCATTTGCAGCCATGTACATGAAATTATGATTAATTTTTTAATCATAATTTCATAGACATGGCTGCAAATGCATATTCATGTTTTGATTTTCATTTCAATGCCCATTTCAAACATCAAACTACATTTTCAAAATGAATCTAAAAACTTGGAAAACAAAACAAATTTTTTTTTGAAAAAACTATGAAAAATAGTCATAAAACCCTACCTTGTGCTTGAAAAATCCTTCAAAATTGGTGTAGAATGCTCGTCCTCTTCTTCTTCTTTCTCCGTCTCACCCCTCTTGCACTTGCAGCACCTCAAACTCACTCTTTCATTCACTCTTCTCACTGGTTTTCCTCTTCTTTACCTAGCTGCTCCAAAACATCAAATGCATATGTGAGTAAAAAAATGAGCAATTAGAGACTTTTATTTCATTTAGAGGCTTTTAGATGGGTCCCACAAGCCTTTAGGGTTCGGCCCCAGGCACAAAGACCCATAAAAATAAAAGAAAAAAAAAAAAAAACACTTTACTTGACGTCCCTGCGCGGGAGACGCTTGAGGGACGCTTGGACGTCCCTCAGATGTCTCGGAGACGCCCATGGGTCCCCTGCATCTCCGAGATGTTTCTCACGTCCAGGTGGTGGTGGAGGGACGACAGAGGGATGTCTCCTTGGCATCTCCAAGTCCCCGAAACGTCCAGGACGGGGGGACGGCAAAAATTTAGGGGGGGACGCGTCCTTGTGGAACATTGAATAAGACTCACTACCTCCTATTTATACCTTATTTATGCTTAGGATATCACCCAGATCGACTTAGATAACTCGATATAAGCCTTAGGCCGACCTAATTAACTAAATAACAATATAATCATGATAATATGACTTAATTAAGAGTTAAGATAGCCACAAGACGATTATTCATAACCCTATGCCCTCAATATTAAGGGCATAGCAGTGATGTAATTGTGTTGCTGTGGCAGAAATTGTTGACAGAAGAAAAATCTAGATTCCAAATGGTATATTCTGGCTTAGGAATTCAGTTGTATTTACTAATATATAACTTTGATATCAGAACATTATTTTAATGGTTTTTGGGTTGAGAGGTTGGTAGTTTTGTCAGTGGCTCAATTGGTTTGTATATGTCAGTGGTAGATGGCACTATAGGTCAATGGTGTTAGCAGGCGATGTCCAATGACAATCTTGTTGCCCACAACATTGTGTAGACCATGTGAGTGTTGGCTTGGGAGAATAATGGACAGCTGATAGGAAGGTTGTTGGGGGCTATAAAAAGTTTACCAACAATGTTTTGAGCGGAGTTTGCAATGCATGACAACAATCCTAGATTTTTCATTGAAATGTGTGCTGATCTAAAATTGACAACTTGTAAAACCAACAACTAGGTGAAATTCAAAAACTTGATATCTTGGTCGTTGTGTGTTTGATTTGGACAAAACAAAAGGTTAGATTGACTTTCTTGGCTGCTCTAGATGCAGTGGTGGTGTTGGATTTTGTCCATGGTGCCTCTAGTACAAAGTTCCAAACAAAAGCTCAAAATACCCTAATCTAGTGGATTAGGAGAAGCTTTGGTACCACTGATATGGATCAAGCAACGTGGCAGTCAAAATTCTACACAACAATGTGTGAGAGGAAAATCTATGGAGAAAGAAGCTACACGCTTATTAACTCTCTTGAAAACTTACAAGGATTATATAGGCATAAACATCTCTAAATTACAATATTTGGAAAATCCTCAAAATATCATGTTGTTTGGATGAAAAACCAATGTGAGAACCAAAATCTAAACAAATCAACAATTAGTTAACTTAGGCTAACAACCTAGCAACTGGGAAGTTACCTTTTCACTGCTTACACAAGATAAGAACTATAATATAAAAATTATGATATAGGAAATTAAACTAAAGCTAGCCTATTCCAGTTCTATATAACCTATGAATCCTCATCACAAATGATCAAATGTCATTAGCTAGCTCAAAGAGTACTCGACAAGTTGAAGAGTCTAGGAATTAGACTTATAATTACAAATTAACATTCTATACAATATTGGAAAGTCCACAAAATAATGGCTATGATGAAGATGAATTTTTTCCATAAAATGCTTGAAAGATGTTCACGCACATCAGAATTATGAAGGAAACAGGTTGCTATAGAAACGATATTTTCGCATGGTAAGTGTATTCTCTTTCACTCTCGTTTTTTTTTAATGCAGCTAATCCTTAGGACAATCACACCTCTAGACCTAGGATAGTTTTTGTTTTCTTTCTAAGAAATCTAAGAGTAAAACATCACCCAAACACATAGCTTGTTTTCTTGATGTAAGATAAAAAAAGTACTTCATATTTTTGAATAGGACATATTGATGATGACGACAATGAAGAAGCAGCTTGACATCCTTTAGATGAAATTGGTTTGCAGGACCTATCAAAGTGTATCATCCATGTACACATCTTTAAGTCTGCAATATATTGGAGTTGCAATTATTGATATTATTGACTTCCTCCTTTGCTTCAATGTCCATTAGTTCATAAGAGTGTCCATTTATGAAGTTTCATTCTTGAAATTATTGCCGTTGTAGCAATCCTTCTCATCCTTTGATGACAATCTGACCCTTCTCCAGTGTATGAAGTATCTGAAATAAAAAGACAGAAATAACACGAATTATTCTTTGTAGCTCATTTCCATATTTGAATATAATGGAAATGAAGGTGCCCATTTCATTTTGGATCTTAGAAGCTAGGATCTCATGGAGAGAAGTTGAGTTACATAATTTGGCAAAGTTACATCTGATACTATTAAAAGAAGGACAAGTGAAAAGGAAATGGCATTCATCTTCAATTTCATTAGTGCCACACATTTTACAAATTTGTTCACTCTAAGATGTTTTTGGGTTTTACTGTTTTTCCAATGGCCAATTTCACTATGTAGGCTGTGAGCATTAGTCCTAATGTTTAGCAATATTCATTTTGATTTTAAAGTTGAATGTTGGAAAAATACTTTTGATAGTTAAATTAGGGTTTGTTTAACAATTAATCTTTGTTGGGTTATTACATGCTAGTTTGTTTTTTGAACATTTTTCATCATCCAGATGGATACACGCATGATTGAATAGTTTACAGGCTCATGCAGTAATCTGTAAATACATGTTTAATGAATCTACTTATATATATTTAAAGCATTTATGACAGATAAAATAAATTCCAAATTTTGAGATAAAATCATATTTAGGTGATTATTGTGGGCATTGTCTAAAGCAAGTTATGTATATCTATTGTGTTGGGTTTTGTCAGTTTCTTTTCATCATATAGCTAGTTTTGTAAAGATCCATCTTTTCTACGTATTTACTGATTCTTAAGTTGATTCCTGAACTTTGTGATTTTCATGTCACTCAATTGTTGCTATTATTTCAGGACTGGGCACCTGTTTTCTCGTTTATTAATGAAGTGCTCCAGCAAACTTGGGGACAGTTTCCTGCTAATTCTTGCCACAGTAAGCTACACATATAAATGCTTATGTGTGAATACTTAGTTAATTTTCAGAGATGTTGCATTGTATGAATTTTGGTTTGCTGGGAGTGTTGGCAGGAACTTCAAGATTTGATTTACCTCGAAGGAATGCAAAATCAACACCAAAGAAACGGAAAAACTTGCAGCATATAGATCCAACACATCGATTTCCTTGTAAGACTGAAGCTAGAAATCCAATGGATGATTGTCATTTGTCAGATAGGGAAGCATGTTGCAAAAGAAAACAAAGAGAAGTTTCAGAAGAACTATTTAGAGAAATTTCACATATGCCAATGCACCAAAGGATTGAACAAAACACAAATAAGGATACTCTATTATCAATTTCTTGTCTTGACAATGTGTCAGAAATTACATGCAACAATATTCAATGGTGTCCACCAAAGATATATGGATCTAAAGAAGAAAATAATTCTCCACTGCAAAGGAATATATTTGCTATAAAGAGTAAAACAGATGAGAAAAGCAATGGATTCCTGGAAATGGAGTGGGAAAACCAGCTAACTGGAAGTGGCATGGAAATTCTGGATAGAAGACAAATGAAGTTCAACACAAATAAGGATACTCTATTATCAACTTCTTGTCTTGACAATGTGTCAGAAATTACATGCAACAATATTCAATGGTGTCCACCAAAGATATATGGATCTATAGAAGAAAATAATTCTCCACTGCAAAGGAATACATTTTCTATAAAGAGTAAAACAGATGAGGAAAGCAATGGATTCCTGGAAATGGGGTGGGAAAACCAGCTAACTGGAAGTGACATGGAAATTCCGGATAGAAGACAAATGAAGTTCAAGACAATGTCTGATTTACTTCATATTGATGATGATGAAGCTCAATTAACATTGTACACTGTCAAGAACAAAGATGTGCTTTCGAAACAAATATGTGCTGAAAAACTGATGAAAGATGTGTTGGCACCTGTCTTTAGCAATGAGAAGTTTCTAGGTGAAAAAGTTAGATTTGAGCCAGATGATGGAGAACAGAGTAACTCACATGCAAGAATGCTTCATTCGAGTGGTGATGAGGAGCATTCATTGTCTTCTCAGATTTCTTGTTCTTTTCTATCTCCAATAACTAATGGATGGACCCCAGTAACCAGAAAACTTGGAAGGCTTATGTGGGGAGATGATGATCATAGTACTTATAAAGAAATGGATTGGCCCAGAGAAGAAGAGTTATTGGAAATTGATTATTTAATATCTAAAGATAACATTCAATCAGTCAAGGCACCTTCTACCACATCTCCAGGATCATGCACATATTCTCAGGTTGATTCTTTGCATGCAAACAGGGGAATTCATTTGGCTAGAAATAGACCTTTACAACTGGATCTGGAAATGGAGTCATTAAAAGATAAGCATGACCAGAAAAAAAGTGTTGTCAAGGCAATCTCCTTCAGTGATAATTCAGATAAGCTTATTAAAGATTCATTGTCATATTTTAAGAATAACCTGGAGTCAGATCAATCAAAATTTGGAAGAATTACTAAAGAGTTAAGTGGTGTGAATGAAAGGAAGAAAGGATCTCAAGAATGTAAACTAGATGCATTCGCCTCAAAGATGGATTTTCAAACTTATGACTTTGGTTTAGATCATCCATCTTCAAGTAAATTGAGAGAAATGGTTCCCACAGTTTCATTTTATTGTGAATCAGAAGATTACAATCAGCATACCTTGGGGTCCAGATATGATATGGAAGTGGAAACCAAGAGATTTTGTCATGGTTCTTCCAAAGCTATCAAAAGAAGTATGTCTGCCCCACCTTTCTACAGGTCACGAAGAAAATATGGACTTCACATCAATCCTCCATGCAGTCTGTCCACAATAACCACAGAGAGAAAATATCATTCTGACTTTTCCGAGTTATCAGGTAAGAATGGGTGTCTGTTGTGAGTTGTAACATTACAATGAAGGCGATCCAAATTCCATCTCACAATCTTGTTTAGAGCTAAAATCATTAGAGAAAATTAAGAACATATCAGATGTCACTTTTAAGCAAATGCATATTTTTGACTAGGAGCTTCATTTTTTCAAAATGATATCAAACAGCTGCCACTGTCTAAATATGCAGGGGGCCATATTCCGATATCAGATTTCCAGGTTGAATTGGAGTCTCTTTCCAGGTGCAATAAATTTCTTTGTCATGAACTCAATCTTATGACAGATGGGCATGGTATGATTCTGATACATCTACTTTTCCAACAATGAAATATATTCTGTTATAGGGATGTTCAGGAATCAAGTCGACTGGAAACAGATGTGCAGGAAGAACAAGAAACTGTGGGGGCGTTTGAGCAATCTGAACCATTACTTCTTCTGGATAAAACAAACTTGTTGACTGGTCTGGCATATCTCCTGTGAATTCTTGTACAGATTTTTTTTTATGCCAGTTTTTAATATTCCTGACCAGATTTTCTTAATGTTGAATAGAGAATGAAAATGCTGTGTGTAAGTTGGCAACAAATGAAGTGCTATCTTCTCCTATTGCATTATCAGCCATTGAAAATCTGGGAGATCTGCTGATGGCAAACACAGTAGAAGTAAGCATAAATTTCTTCTAATTTTAATATCATGCAAAGCATCCTTTTTTATAATTTGTGTGTTGACTGATTTAGTCCCCTATAGTTTACTGTGTAGGTATTTTCATCTCTTATACACAACTCCACAGGATGTTGCCTACCATGAAGTTGTGTTGAGAATGGAAAGTAAACTATATTTTGAAGATGCATTGCTTCTTTCTATATACTTATATTTCTCAGTTCCTCTTCATGTAGGATTGGAAGCAAAAATACTTGAGACAGGATTGTGAAGATGATGTTCTAAATATTTGTTCAGGTGCTTTAAACTTGGCTAACAGTGGTTTGGTGCCCAAATCAATAACTAAGGATTGTTTCATGAAAGCAAATGTCCTTCAGCAACTGGACAAAAAATATATTGTGATTGTTGCCCAAGGCAACCTTGCTGTTGTTGACCAGGCATGTAGTTTATTTTACTGCTTTATTTAAAACTTTAAATATGGCATGATTTAAAATTTTGGTAGGGTGGTTTCTCAAAGTCAATTCTTTTGAGTTACATATACTTTTATTTCTTTCACAAGAATTGTTAAAATTCTCTATAAACTCTAATTTTTATTGATTTATAAATTGAGGGGTAAGGGCCCTCTCCCATTTTATAGAATTATAACAAAAAGGAGAGTTTACCAGAGTTTTCTACAGCACTATCATTGGTGTTACAAAATTTTGCATATTTGGACTTGACTCAAACTGGGCAAACCAAAAATCACAGAAATCTATATTTATTTAATCTAATGTGTCCCACTTTACTGGTAGCATTTAATTTCTTGCGTTGAAGAAAAAATGTTATATGTGGACAAGTAGAAATCATGGGTAGGATTCCTAACAAACTGTTTATTTTTTTGTAATTTCATCTATAAGCTTTTCCTTCTATTTTTAAAATTTCCTATTTTGAACCTTCTTTTGGTAGAATAATGGATTACACTTGATGGCTATGTTGCAACTTGCCATTTCAGAATTTGCAGTTCATTGTTTCTTTTCTATGTAGCCGGTTCTTCAGGTTCTGGCCTGGGTCCTGGTCCGGGTTCGCCCTGGGTCCGGGTCCTGGTCCGGTCCTTCTGCTGGTTCGGCCAGGGTCCTTGCATTTGGGCCTTGGTTCGCCGGTGAAGAACCCGGGCGAACCCGAGCAGAACCCGGGCGAACCCAAGGTGAACCCAAGCAGAACCCGGGCGTCTGGGCGGCAAAAAGTGATTTTTTTTTGTTTTTTTTAATGTTTCCTTCCCTTTGACTTTGACCCACGCCCATGGGAACCCTAAAAGTGACCTCTAAAACATGTTAAACACCTAAACTGCCTCATTTTCATTCATTTGTTTTGCAAACAAGCATTTTCATTCCAAGAGGCTGACTTCTTATTTTAACTTGTTGGATTGACAAAAGGAGTTGAATATTGATTGTTGAAGCTTCTACAACGATTGCATTGCCATTCCTACAGATTTGCAAGTGTTCATTGGCTGCTACAAAGATTGTTGAAGATTATTTTTGCAAAAAGGTATGTTTTTCTCATTTTTTTCTCATTTTTTCATTCTTTTTTTTTTGTTTTACAAACAGAAACTTTGTTTTGCATCTTTTTTTTTCTGTTCTTCTATGAATGTATACATTGTGCAAGATTCAAAAGAGCTAGGTTTTAATTTTTTAAAAATTATTATATTTTGTTTTCATTCAAATTTTGAATGTGTTGTTTGCAAAACAAATTGCCATAGGAATCACAATGTCAATGGGTTCTACCTCCGGCTCCATAGCTAAACCAAACCCAAAGTTCAAAACAAATGCAAATTCTCCTCTATGGCAGTATGTTGAAATGATAAGACAGCTTCCAGGTGGTGGTGGTTATGTTTGGAAATGCAATGGGTGTGATGTTCAATATTCTAGTTCATACCATAGGGTGAAAGCACATTTGTGTGGCATAAGTGGAAAAGGCATCTCACCTTGCCCTGGAAAGAAAGATGCCCCTATTCAACCTGAGACAGTTGCAAAATACATTATGGAGCAAGAACTAGCAGATCAACGGGAAGCCCAAAAAGGAAATCACCCTTTGTCAAATAAAAAATCAAAGGGAATGCAGCCCCCATCTAATCCCAATCCCAATATTGTGGTAGAAGACCACCCATTTATGGCCATTCCAAATCTTCAAGCTCAAAGTGCACAACCTTTTGCAAACAAGAGAGCAAAGGGACCTTTGGAAGTTGCATTTCAAAATGAGAGTCGAGCCCTTGCCGACCAATGTGTAGCAAGATGCATATATGCCAATGGACTATCTTTTAATGTTGTTCGTTCTCCATATTGGAAAGAGATGTTGAGAGCGGTTAATGAAGCTCCAAAAGGGTACAAGGGCCCGGGTTATGAGAAGGTGCGTAGCACTTTATTGGAAAAGGAGGTTGAGTTGGTTGAAGATGCATTGAAGCCAATAAGAGATTCATGGGTTGAGACAGGTGTGTCCATTGTTTCAGATGGTTGGAAGGACTCAAAAAATCGGCCTTTGATCAATGTCATAGCGGTGTCCCCTAAAGGGGCAATGTTTTTGAAAGCCGTGGATTGTGAGGGGCAAGTAAAAGATGGGCAATTTATTGCTAATATTCTTATTGCAGCCATTGAGCAAGTGGGAGCCCGCAATGTTGTTCAAGTTGTAACGGACAACGCAAAGAATTGTAGAGCTGCAGGGTTGTTGGTTGAGGAAAGATATTCACATATCTTTTGGACACCTTGTGCGGTCCATTCACTCAATCTTATGCTGCAAAAGATTGGGAATAAAATTGAATGGATCAAACAATTGTATACTGAGGCTGAGGACATTCAGATGTTCGTCACCAACCACCACTTGTCTCAAGGGATCTTTAGAACATTTTCAAAATTGGAGCTATTGAAGGTAAGAGAAGTAATATTTACATTTGTCATTTTCTGATTTTCATAATTTGATTGTTCAATCTAATTTAAATTCTTCTTTAAAGTTTATTTTTAAATATTAATTATTTTTTTTAATTTGCAATAGGTTGCAGAAACCCGCTTTGCCTCTAATACAATCGTCTTGAGACGACTTGTGAAAGTTAGGCAAGCACTTTCTAGCATGGTAATTAGCACCAATTGGTCTATATGGAGGCAAAGCAGCACTGAAAGAGCAACAAGAATTAAGAGCCTGATATTAGATGACTCATGGTGGGATCGTGTGGAGTATCTCCTTAGCTTCACCGAGCCCATTTTGAGTATGATTCGCTATACTGACATGGACAAGCCATGCATTGGACAAATATATGATGGTATAGACTCAATGATTGAGAAGATCAAGTGCATCATAAATGCAAGAGAGCAAGACCCTGAAGAGACTTTCTTCAAACAAGTGCATACAATTGTTGAAGAAAGATGGAACAAAATGACAACTCCATTACACCTTCTTGCCTTTGCATTGACTCCAAAATACTACAGCTCTCAGGTTCTTTCACAACCAGGAAGGCTTCCTCCATATAGAGATTTAGAAGTGGCTGAAGGGTACAAGGCAGCATTTGTGAGACTCTTCCCTGATCGAGATTTGCGGAGTGTAGTCACGGATGAGTTCACTGATTTTGTGCACTCAAATCATCTAGATGTTGATGCCTCCCGTGATAGGTTCTTAAAGGATGTTCATTCTTGGTGGTACTTCCATGGACAATACTTCCAAAATTTGCAGCCCCTTGCAATCAAAATTTTATCACAAGTAAGTTTAATAAATTTTCATATTTTAGTTTTAAAAGTTTCATAATTCCATTTATAAATTTTTAATTGTTTACTTTGTCTTCATAGGTTGCTAGTTCATCCGCATCTGAGAGGAATTGGAGCACATATTCTTTCATCCACTCAGTAAAGCGCAATAAATTGCTGTCAAAAAAAGCGGAGAACTTAGTATATGTGCATTCCAACTTGCGTCTCCTTTCACACAAACAACCTAACTACAAGGAAGGGGAGACAAAGTTGTGGGATATAGTGCCAGAGGATACTGACTTGGATGCTTGCAGTTCCCAACATATTGCATATGAGGATGAGGATATCCAACAGGGGCATGGGCACATTAGTAGTGCTAGTGATGGTGCCATTGGCACTTGTGATTCATCTAGTCTTCCTACTTCATCTAATGTCAATGTTGACATTGATATGGATGATCTAGAGAATCCATATGATGATTAAAACTTTGAAAGTGTTGTAATATTGAGCTTGAAGTTTGAACAATGAATATTTATCATGCATGTTTTAAATGACATTCAAGTTTATGGTGGTTTTGTTGTTTATATGATGTTATCAGTTATGTGATATTCTAAATTCTAATCCTAAATCATGCTTCTAGGCTGCATATATATATATATATATTTTTTTACATATTTTGTAATTTGTACTAACGAACCCAAGACGAACCGAACCCACCCCCCAAAAAATTTTGCCGAACCGGCGAACCCAACCCCCGAACCCGAACCCGAACCGGCTACTTAGTTTCTTTTCCTAGGTTAAAAAATTAAAAATGCTAAGTTATTGATCTTGTTATTGGTTTGGCGGTATGGTATGGTTTGTAGATTTGGTCAAAATATTTTCTGGGGCTGGGTTTGTTTTGAGTTCATCAATACAAAAGCATATAAAAATCAGAAATATATACGTATTTGCAGTAGTAATTCAGTTTAGAATACTACAACATCATATAATAAATTGTGTGCCAAAGGGTTGTGTCCCTGATGTTGGTGCTTAAAGTTGTAGGTTCGCAAAGGAGGAAACAAAGGAAAATGGAAGGAAGAAGGAGACACAATAATCCTTGTGGGGACTTTATGTGAGATTGGATGTTGGAATAGGACATTGGACAATCAGAAGAAGTCTGGTAAGCCATAAAAACCTTGCAAACTCACAAAAACACTAGAAAATGACCAAAACACTTTGGTATTAGGATTATTTTTATCCTTGCAACTTCATCTAGAACCTGTGGCGAACTTGTTGACGATTTTGAAATTTCTGGAACCTTGTTGGCAAGTCAGCAATTTCGCAAACTCACAAACTCACTGATGCATCATCATCCTGGAACTTTGTCTACATTTCAGGGATGGGGCGAACCTTGTTTTACATTTTCAGCAGTTAGCAAACCTTGAAAATCTCTTAACACTTTGCTTGTCAGCACTTCGGTGAGTTACAGAACCTTTGAAAAGTGGGACAGATGAAAGGAGTACTTGTTGGTGTTTCGGGAAGCTAGCAAACTTAAAAGGTTGACACAACTCCACACTCAGAAACCTTCCATTAATGTTTCTATAGCAACTTTCTTCGGCTTTTACTTTCTGTGTATTTGTTCCCAATTTCCTTTGTTCCAGTTCCTGATCTTTCCCCTCAGAAATTCCAGCCTATTCTCTGAGATTGAGTGCTTGATCCCACTATTCTTGGACTTTATTTTCTCAAGTGTGGGGTTTGTGAACCATGTACTTTCAAATCTGAAAGGACAATGTCTTCTTTTAGATGTAGATGGAATGCTTTAACAAGATGGACTAGTGATATAAAAATGTTGAATCATGGAATTGTTCCTTTACAGTGTTACTGGAAGTAGTTGGTTTATGAGAAACCATAATTTTATCTAGTTTCTCAACTATTTATTTGTTTTCTTCCCCCCTTTTTCGTTGAAGTATGTTGTTCTTTAGAGTAAACAAGATCAATCAGCTCTTGCCTCCTCAGTGAGATCAGCTGCCTGTTCTTGTATTGAACTCTTTTTCATCCTTCTTTTCCTTAAGGCATTTGAAAGTGTTGTAGATTCTCACAAGAATCAACAGCAGATCCTTTTGCACTTTGTATTTCAATGTTCAGATTAAATGTTTGGAACAGATATCTTGGTGTGAAAGCAGGTAGGCATCTTGGTCTGTTAACCATTAATGCTACATTTCAGTTACTGATTTGATATTAGAGGCTGCAGCCTTCAATTTTTAACTGTTGACGAACTTTTGTTTGTTGGTTATGGATAACACTAATATATAATTTAGTTCATTTCTTTTTTCTTGAGAGTGTTTGTCTTATTCTGGGTTGTTATAGCTATCTCTTGGTGCCCTGTCAAAATTTCATTTGTTGAAATCTGGATCATGTACAGCACACATTTCATCTTTTACAGTCTTGACTACATTTGATCTATAACCTACCATGGGTGGATCTTGAATTCTTTGTTTTTTGGCTGAGTTGCCAGTTCTGGTTTGGATTATGGATTTAGTTCATGGATCCAGCATTTTTTTAGGGTTGGATTCGTTTTAGGATCATCCCTACCACAAAACATATAAAAACAATAAATATATAAATATTTTAACCTAAATACAAGGGTAACCACATAACATACATTTGATAAACAAAACATCCATAATTTTTTTATAAATTCATATGTTGCTAATATTAAAAGCCTAACCCCATTTGTTTGGACCCGACAGAGAGCATAAAAATTAGAATTAAACCCCATTACTAATGAGTTGGACACTTAAAAATCACTAAAAAGTAAAGCATGCACTATTTTTAATAACATGAAGCCAACAATTATTGGTTTTTAAGATAAAGGCAGCAGGTAATGCTCCAAAAATTCCCAAAAGAGGCCTGGACAAGTTTAAAATAGCAGTGGCACCAGATAGTAATACCTCCAAATCTCCATCATTTTCACATACTTTTCATCGGCCATCATTGGACAGAGAAGTAAGTGGGAGGAGGAGAAGCTTCAGGGAATGATGTCATCACTAATAAAAAAACAATAAACTTTCTATATTCTTACCACAATTTTCCTGGATTCTTTACTGAAATGGCACTGTTTGTTCAAATCAACCACTGTTAATAAATCAATGCATGTTTTATTGAAACAGTGAGGTGCAAGAGGGTATTTAATTTTTTTTTTCATGTCTGTAAAATGTATGATGAAAAGAAAAGTGACTCACCATTTGCCTGGCTTCAGACCTCTTCAAGGATGCCATTCTGTCACCCTTTGTTGCCCTATAAATGAAAAATGCTGTGAGCTTAAAGAGAAAAAGATCTAAAACGTGACAGGTTGCTCCAGGTTTGTCGTGGTTCTTCTGGGTTCTATCTGAGTTTGCCCAGGTTCATCCAGGACAAGTACACAGTAAATATCACACTGCCTTTCCGAATCTGAGCACAGATTGATCAGGATCAAGAACTGGGCTCAAATGAGACCTGGATCTGGGGCTACATAACAGCAAACTGGCAACATAGTTTTTTGTTAATGAGAATGTGTCTAGTTCTAAGCGAAAGAAACATAGTAGGTTGGCAGCTGGTTTAAAAAATTGCGATAGTTCAATATCATTTTTTGAAATAACAATATGCCTTAAGATGGTGTCGGCTAAAACAATTGAGGGAGATTGGAAATATGCTACTTTATAATTTTCCACGTCTCCTCCAATAGAATATCAACTAACTTTTACCCTACTTAGCAATGTCAGATTTTGATGCTCATCAAACTCATGACATGTTGAACTAAAGCTGTTTTCTTGTTAAAACCTGGTCTCGTTTGCTATTACGCCATACATTATCTTGTAATGTTTTATAGTATGTAATATGTAACAATTAGTTTTGGCGTTCCAATCAGATTGCATACCACATATATGGATTACAAGCCAGGAAAAACTTTATATGTAATAATGAGCTTGGTCATGATTATTTGTCATCTTTAAAAGGTACTCTATTGTTTTTACCATCATTTTTCTTTATGATAGCCATAATATTGTCGTCATAAACTTCTTCTTCATAATGACATAAAATAAATTCTAAGGGTTCAAAAAGAATCTTGATCTGCAGATGCCTTTATAATCCTCATCTCTTCTGACTATATATATTTATCATTTATGTGATTTCAGTTTTGGCTCTAGTTTCATGGTTGTTTCCCTAGAGGCCCTATAGTTAGTAGGAGTTACATAATTTGTTTTGTTCAGAATCATGCCAAATTTTTCTGCACCAACCTATATCTCAATTCACATTTAGAAAACCCTATTCAGAACGATTCAATATGATGATTCTGATAAATGCACTTTTGCAGCATGCTGCAGATGAAAGAGTTCGCTTGGAACAACTCCGGAAAGAGGTATTCATTTAGGCACATTTATTTTGGTTATCACAGATCTACTTTTTATTGTTCTGATTTATGATGATTGAATTTGCAGGTTCTAGAGGCAGAGGAAAGGAAAATAATTACTTTCCTAGAATGTGAAGAAGAACTGGTGTGTTTTATTTTTAAAGAATTCGAGAATTTGCTTATTTTTTATCATGCTTATTAAATGTCTGCTATATTGTCGGTGTCTTTGCATTGAGCATCTTAACATGAGTCTGCTACTGATACAGATACAGATTTCTTCTCTGCATATTATGTTAACTCATATACTTGTTCTTCTCCAGGTGCTTCCTGTGGGTGGTGTGCAGCTACTTCAATGTTACAGTGATCAAATAGAAAAATGGGGATGGCGCTACAAGATTGTTTCTCACAAGGAAAGGCCCTTCTCAAGGTATTGTGCTGATCTAACGATGGACTTGGATTTATGTCTATTATTGTAGCCATTTGCAAAGTGGATATATATTTGGTAGCATGAATACAAATACACTCTCTTATGAAAATTACTAAATTTTGGTAGAAAAAGGAAGATGTATATGTTTTGTGTTTGTCAAGGAAAACACATTTATATCATCTTTTTTGGTAGAAGTTGAACTTCAAGATACTAATTGCTAGTCAGTAAGCCTCTGTGTGTGTGTGTTTATACACACACACATACACACACACACATATACATGTATGTGTATGTATGTATATATGTGAATATATATACATATGTGTATGTATCATAGTTAGACGACTTGGACTCGGCACAGACTTGACAAGCTGATTTTTGACACAGAGTCAGACTCGGTGCCCAGACTTGGCAAATTGAAAAACCCATGAAGTATAGAGATTTTTAAGGATTTAAAACTTGTATCATGCACACTTCAATAAATAAACTTTAAGGACACAATAAACTATATTGTCAAGTGTTTAAGGTGTACAAAACTCATGGATTATGATATCATCAAAAACAAAAATCAATATGAATTCATGAAATATGGTAGAAAGGAGCTTGTATCCCTCAGCCCAACATTACTAGCTCTGTGTGGAGTTATGTGCTTGTATCTTAGACAAGTCTACAAATGGTGCTACAGCTTTAGAACATTACTTAGGATAGGGTTTGATTAAACAAATTAGTAGTATGAATATAATTTAATTAGAAAAAAGTCAAAAAAATAAAAAATGTTGCTCTTCCATCCAACATGGCCCAAAAAGATTTTCATTTTTTGCTTTTTAAAACTAGAGCAAGGATTTGGGAGTAATGATCCCAATGGGGTCTTGGGGCAAAGCCTCTTATGGGGGTTTGAGGGCAACTACCCTAGCAGGATCAGGGGGCAACACCTTTGAGACCACACAAACCATCATGGTGCATTCTATTTTTCATAATTTTATCACTTTTAAACATCCTCCAATAGTCCTCCAAACCCTTCAAAAAATGCTTGATTTTCATGCTTTTACGTTTAAAACTTTTCAACGTTTTATGCTTCTTTTTCCTGTTTTCATAGACCTAGCTGGGTTTACCTGCCCAAACTTATTGAGTCCGATGAGTCTAACCAAGCTCGTTGGGTACTTGGGTTGCAAGTTTCAGGCCTTGTTTCGACTTGCTTGCCGAGTCTAGGCAAGTCTTGTAGCACTAGTATATATGCATACAAATATATATACATGTAATATATACATATATGTATATATATGTTACATGTAAATATGCATATATATATGCATGTGTTTGTGTATGCAAATATATGTGTGTATATATATTATGTATGTATGTATGTACATATATATATATACATAGACATATAGATTATATACACACACACATATATAGACACACAAACAAACATATATATATATATATATATATATCACACACATAGAGAGAGAGAGAGAGAGAGAGAGAGAGATTATACATGTAATATAATCACATGCACACAAGTGCACACACGCGTAGACACACATTTATAGATGTGTAGAAAAACAGACAGACAGATAAGTAGTATAAACTGAAGAACTGTAAATGTTTAATTCTTTGAAAATGGAAATTGCAAAATCTATAATTCTACTCTTGATTTGTGTGGCAGGAAGACACACCAGCTTCATAGGAGCAGCTGTAAGGCCATTCTAACTGCGGTAATTTAAATTTTATTGCCCTTTTTAATTGCCTCAATGAAAAAGATCATACTATTGGAATAATGTTAGGTTTCAAAATTTTCATGGAGAAGAGATATTTGATGAAAATATCATTGTCAAGCAAAATAATATTGTCATAAAAAACAGTGAGAAAATAATGTATGCAGATAACTTCTTTTCAGAAAGTTATATTTTATTTGTTATTTTATACACTAAAATTTCATGTTTTTTTCTGAGATATATCATTTTTGTATGTATTATTTCAGTCATTCTCAGATATACATTTGAATTTGTCTATGACACAATCATGTCATTTGAAATTAGTTGTTACATCCCCTATGATTTAACATGTTTATGATAATGGAATCATGGACGTTAAGTTAGTTGCAAATAACTGCTTTTCATGTGAATGAGAAAAAGAGGATTAAATAATTGTTTTGTTTGTCGCAACTATAAATGTGAATGTTTTATTTGAATATGATGATGATATTATATTTTAAATATGAATATACACGTCGTGAATGGTCTAACCCTTTGCAAGATCGATAACACTCGAAGGGAAAGGGGACTATCATCAGGGAGAGGACGTGGTTGACAAGGATCAATTTGTCATCAAACTCTGAGTCGGTGTATGACAAAGTTGCAAAGTTATAACCTTGGCCATGGGTAAAATTATATAAGTATCGATTAATATAGTCAAATTAAAATATATATAAATATCAATAATTACCTTTAGAGGGAATTTCAAAAGATTATTAAATGTGAAAATAATAATAAAAGAAAATTAAATATTAAAATCATAATATATGTTATACTCGACAAAAGAACTGGAGCGGGAGAATGGTCGACGGCTTTTGGAAGGCAGAGTATTATGCCATAATCCCATCGTGCTCCAGATGAATGTATGGGAAGTCAAGAAGTCTCAGAGGTTCTTGAATGGGAGTTAGAGGGAGGCAACTACATTAAGAGGGAGGTCTCTCTCTATCGAATGGATTCTTTTCATCATATTTTTGCTTCACCTCTTACCGTAGGAACTATGCTCTGTTTCGTTCGGAGTTTTTCATTACAAAAATTCCGCCATAGCTAGTGTCTTTTCTCTCTTCATTCTTAGTCAATTTCAAGAGGAGTTTCAAATCTTAACCATCTCTGTATTCGAAGCTTCAAATCTCGTCAACAGTTGACCATATTTTTTCAAGTGCGGGACTCTCTAATTCTTGTCAGGACCTGGGATAAATTTCAAATTCACCTCTCTGCAGTGGAGTGTCCTCCTGAGTTTTCATCGACAAGCTGTAGGAGGCCAAACGAGTAGCCGACTGGTAGCGAAGGGTTCCCAATATACGCCAAGCTCCAAACGCCTTGACAGGCATGTATAAGAGTCTTTCAGTTTGTGAAAGTTTGCATCGATTAGTTATATATTCATTTTGAAAGAAACCTTCATACATGGAAAGCAATATAAATGAGCTTCTACGTTTTGTAGAAAATACAAAGGAATTTGTTTATAGACTAATATTGGAACTGGTTCAGTAGAAGGTTTTTCCTAAAGTACTTGAATTGTTATCAAAATCTTGTTCAAGATTTCTATTCTATTTATCTTATTTCTAAGTCCGAACTATTAGAACGAATTATCTTTAATTATTCTGCGACCTTCATAGCCTTGACTAATCCGTAAGCTGTACTCCTCTATTCTTTCAATTCCGAGTTGGAATAGTGCCAATTTCTCCTTCTACTCCAGTTCAACAAATGAGGACAAATGTTAAGATCTGCTGAATCTCCTAACGAATAAAACCCTTCTTATAAATGCTTGAAGAAAAAAAAATATAAATGTATAAATGCTTTAAAGTTAAGAGGAATGATAAAGGACATTAAGCTTATGATTATTGGTTGGTGCCTCTTAACCTCTGTCCCAACTCTGTAAACCTGAAAAGGAACTTCACCTGATCAACTTGATATGTCGCTAGCCTTTGGCTTTTCCATGTTCACCGAACCTTTATGAGATATAAAAGTGGTCTTTAAAACTTCACATCGTTTTAATCTCTTCTTGTACACATAAATCTTGTGGTTATGATACAACCTGGAACTAAGAGGGAATAACCAGACATTGTAATCTTACTTGAGACCAAATTTGAAGTTGAATGATAAGATCTGAAACATCACTTAATTGAATATGTCGCTCACTATGTATATGCTCAATGAAGACAACCTCTGTCTAGAGAAGGCAGTGGTAGATTTTGAGCCAAGCCTCACTCTGTATATAAATAGATGCTTAATGGTATCGACATAAGCCTGAAATAAAGAGAAAAGAATTGAACCCAGTCATTGAAATGAAAATATTAACAAGAATTATCATGTCGAGCAAGGGTGAGAATGCTGACGGCACAGGAGTGCCAGTTATATCAGCACGGGAGTGCCAGAGATATCGGCACAGGAGTGCCAAAAATATTCAAATCCTTGTCCAAGGTATGATGCCGGTTAGGCAATAGTTAGCTATCATGATCCAGATATACTTCTGGTTAGAATGATCCTTCTGGTTAGGAGGTACCTATAGAGGAGGGATCGACCAGCGGTAAAGGTTCATGACACCAGGCTCAGAGACATGATGATATATTGATCCTTGTTGATTGCCCTTGTGAAGGTACATGTTTCTTCAGTCGAAGAAACACGGGAGGCCAGTAGGTCTTCGGATGTGCAGTAAAGCCATTGATGATAATTCTCTTTCCCCTCATTGATAAAGATGCCCTGATATATCAACATGAAGATGATGGCAAATGTAATCCCTTTCTCACTCGTAATTCTAGGTACATGCTTTTGTCAATTAAAGTTTAATTTCAATTAAGCAATGAATGTTATTCTTTTATGTTAAATGTTCATTGTAAGAATCTGCAGTTGTATAGTTAGATAGTTAAATGTTTCATTCAGCTGAGATGGAAAATTCTGGAATTTAGTTACTGAATATTAAATTACTATTTTGTTTAAAAGGAAACGCTAGTTTGACAGTTATTTAGTTATTGATCTTCTGTGAAACGGTTGGTGAAAAACTGTTAGTTGTTTCGTTTCAGCTGAAACTGAAAACTTGGAAGTTAGTTGAAAATTTAAATTGATTTAGTTGAAATCGATTTGGAAACCCTAGAATGAAAACAAGTTAGTTAAACTTCAGCTGAAACTAGTAGTTGGTTTTCATTTTTTAACTGTAGATCAAGTAGAATGTTACATATGGTATCAGAGCTACCAGGTTCAACACTGAACCTCGGGGCTCATCATGCAACTCAGAAAACTAAAACCAACACTGTGAACCTTGTGAACAAAAAGACCAAGCTGCAAATATCTAATGAAGGTTGTAAACCAAACCCTGGATATAGACTTATACCTTTTTTTGAGTTAAGCGATCAGGAGGAACCTATCATAGATAGTGACAATGATGCTTAAATCAGCTTTGTATTAAAATCTATCACAGGAAGTGATAGTTATTTTTGAAAACATCTTTGCATTGGATCTATCACAGGAAGTGATAGTTATTGTAAACAATTATGTAATTGAGTCTATCACAGGAAGTGATAGCCAATTCTGTAAATAAATCTTGTACTGAGCCTATCATAGGGAGTGATAGCCTTTTTGTAACCATTCTAATCTGTCATAGGAAGTGATAATATTTTTGTAAACAATTTTGCTTGTAATCGTTAAAGGCTCTTAGAAGTAATTTGAGTTATTAAGTAATTATGAAACCATTCTATCTAGTTAAGGCAAGGTATGCCTAGGGTACCAAGATTGTGATCAAAACCTATATAATAGTTTATTTTGAAATTGTGGTCTTAAGGATGGGAAGATCCAGAAGCAATCAACTAGGTGTAGGGGCATCTGAGTGTTGAAAATTCTTGAAATTATATCACTGACACATAGATAAGATTTGGGTCTAGCTTAACTTCTAGATGACTAGGAAGGAGCCAAGTGGAATAAAAGGATCAAAAGGGCAAGTAGTAATACATTGGCATGGGATGCTGAGAAAAATGGTAAAGGACCTGGAAGTATTTTTGTTCACCGAGATTCATGAGAAAATCAGTTGCCATATGCAAAATAATTATGCATAAGTAAAGGCGGAAATGAGAATCCTTAATACCTCCTAAAGCCTTTTGGAAAAGATGTTAAATGTGAGAGAGGACAAATTAAAGGGGATCATATTAGGCCCTATTTTGATGAAAAGATCAGGATTAGAATCATTCTTAAAATTTTTGTTAAGAATTTGCTTGGAGAATGCAGGATAAATCATAGCAGTTGTACGGAAAAGATATCAGTTATTCTCATGGCATTTCAGCCAAATGGTTGTGAACTTTGAATTTTGTCTTTTGGAGGAGTTAGAAAGCTCAGTTGCAACAGTTAATGTAACCATCACCGAGGTATTTAGCTAAAGTTGTTTAAGTTTTGAGCAGGTAACTTATTCAGTAAAATAAGGAATAGAGTTTTGTAAAGTAGAACGAAGGAAAGAAGTTTATGATCCAAATATAAATTTTGTGTGTTGCTATGGCACAATCTTAAAGTATCATCTTATCCATGAATGATAAATACTCCAGGAAATAGGAGTGAATGTGTTATAACCCTTTTCAAGTGCACATTTTTGAGCATAATGAAAGTTTCAAGGGACTTATTTGTTTAAAGCGCTTGTAGCACAATCTCTAACCCATTGTAAGTTTTTGGGAAGTCTAAATGCAGTGCAGTAATCTACTCTCTTGTTGGTGACTTAGTCAAGTCACGTAGTGCATAAGGAGTGTTCCTCTAGATTATGGCACTTATTTGGATTTTGGTAAAATTCCTTTTTAATATTGGCAAGGAATGTCATTGTTTTATTTCTTTAATTTGAAATGGTTTAACCATCGAATTTTGAAGATTGTTTACTTTATGGCCAGTTGGTCAAAATTTGACTAAGTGTCGGGAATAAGCTCATTCTTTTGGTTATTGCTGAAATTAAAGCTGTTTATGTTTTGTTATAGAGCTAAGTATTGTGGGGGTTACCCAAGAGTATTTTGGTTGTTCACCATGTTTGATGTAATGATCATCTCTATCATGTCCGGGATGGGCCTCTGATGGATTGTGTAAGGGAGTAATTGTAGAAAAACATATCTGGTATGCCCTTAACCTTGCAAAAGAAAGAAACCTTGTGTTATGGAATGTGGGCGGACAGGAAGTCCAGTAAACCCAGGTGAATAGTCTCTCCAAGTCGAGTAGGGTGGTGAACTTTATACTCTATACACTTAGCTAACTAGAGTTGTCATACTTAGTAGGAGGGTATCCTTAGTAGTGCGACAGAGTTGGTTAAGTGGGGGTACACCCCAGTGCTTAGATGGCAACTGAGAGGGATTCCCTCTTATCAGTGGCATACCAAGTCTTGGAGGACAGTTGAATTAGAAAAGAAATTCTGATCTTTTCTTTTGTATTTACTTATCAGCTTATTTAAATGATGCGTGAGATAAATGAAATTGGTACCTAATGAATAACCTTTACAGCTAGAAAAGTGAAGGTTGTTAACCTTTGGTGAAATTCTCTTGGTAAACCAGTATTAAAAACAATGGATTGCTTTACATAGGAAGAGTATCCACCTTTATGGTGTTTGTTATAACAACTTCTATAATCTTGCTATCAAGATGATTCCATTTGAAACATTGGACAAAAGAAGATGTTGAATTCCTGTAAGTTGGGTAAGCTAGAAGACAGGATAAACAATAGTCCAAAAATGTTGTCAGAAATGGATAAGCAAAGCAAACCGACCAGGAAAGATTGGTGGAAGCTAATAATAGATAGAAAAGCTAAGTAAATGTCTACTGTACTTTAACACAATTCTCAGCTAGAGAAGAAAAGATTCATATGGTAAGGAAGGTATACCAAACCAGATTTCAGAACTAGGCACAATCATTTTGAATTCACAGAGTTGCCATTTGATCTCTCCAATGCCCAGTTGCGGTTATGAATTTGATGAACAATATTCTTCGAGATTGCTTGGACAAGTTTGAGTTGGTCTTCCTTGATGACATTCTTATTTATTCTAAGAATGAGGAAGAACATCTTCGACATCTTTGGATAGTCCTTCAATGTTTAAGGGGACACCATCTTTATGGTAATTTGTCAAAATGCATTTTCTTTCAAAAAGAGGTACAACACTGGGGCATATAATAATAGCTAAAGAAATAGCAGTTGTTTCCGCAAGATAAAAACTATAGTAGAATGGCTAGAATTGAAAATGGGCATGAGGTTAGAAGTTTCATGGGATTGGCCGGAAATTACTTGAAGGTTTGCAAGAATTTTTTTTCTAGGATTGCCACCCCATTACCTCTCTTAAAAAAAAAAGACGACTACAACAATTTTGGTAGTAATTGACCCTAATGGTCATTTGTAGTCATAACGAACACGACTGGGAAGGATTGGGCGGAGTATCAATGCAGGATGGGAAGGTAGTGGCTTATGAATTTTGGAAGTTTGTACAAGAAATATCTCGTTTTCATGGAGTACCGGAAAAAGATCATTTTGGACAAAGATGCCAGAATGACATCCAGGTCTTGTCAGACTTTATTCTCTGCTTGGGGACTAAGTTAAATATTAGTACAACCTATCATTCTGAAACAGATGGTCAAATGGAAAGAGTAAATCAGATTTTAGAAGACCTGCTTAGAATATACTGTATGGATCAGTAACACAAGTGGGAAGAATATTTACCCTTGGTAGAATTTGTCCATAATAATTCGTATCAATCAACTATTAAAATGGCACCATTTGAAGCACTGTATGGCAGGAAATGCAGAACTCCTATCAGTTGGAATAGAGGATGGAGTGTTGGAAGATTGAATCACTGAGAGGGGGGTGGGGCGGGGGTGAATCAGTGATTTAGTAAAGTCACAAAATTTTTTCAAAAACAAGAATTTGTTTTGAGCCAAGAAGACAAATGACAGTATGCATAGAAAACTTGATTTTTAAATCAAGACACCAAATGACAATTCAAAGAACATATTTTACTTGTGCATAAACATTATTGTATTTGCATGAACCAGGAATTTAAACATGAAACTTTAACAGAAGGGAAACGAAACACTTTCACATGTATCAGAGCTCACTTTAAATCAGAACTTTTTTATGCATAAAACCTGACATATATATAATGGCAGATGTGAATTCAATATATTTGGTGACACATTTAAAAAACAAATAGATAAGAAAACTCGCACACATATAAACATCACATAACACCATAATTTGTCCCGAGTGGAAAAACCCTCTTGGGGAATAAAAACCACTTGAAAAATCTTTCCTTTATTAACTTAGAGCACCAACTCTTTCACATTTAGGAGCACCAACTCCACAAGTTTAGGAGCACCAACTCCACAAAATTCAGAATTACCAACTTCATAAAACTAGGAACACCAACTCCTTTACAATGTAAAACAATACAGTATTCTATCAAAACCCTAGAAGTGCAAATTGTAGTCCTAGAATTTCAATAGAAGACTATAAAAGATTTTCAATAAGCTCATTGAAGAATGTTGTATGAGAATGACAACATCTTTCTCAAAATACAATAATCTGAGTATCAATATAAAGATTTTCAATGCAATACAACTTCTGGACTGAATATCAGAAACATCATATTCCTCTTTCTAGACTCACATGAAAGTGCCTAAGATCATCTTTTAAAGACCCCTGCAAATAATAATCTCTGTATGCAGTTTGAATATCTGTAAACCAACGCGGGTTAGGGTTACAAGAGAAAAACCTTAAAGAGTTTTCAAGTAACTCTTTCAAGAATCTTATGTTTTCATGTATCTTCATCAAAATTTCCAGATTGGAATAACTGAATACATTAACCCTTTATTTGTTTGCTAAGAAATAATCAAGGGTTTCGAATAACATTAACCACTGAATCTTCATGACTAATGCTTAACAAAAAATGTTCAAAACCGTAAATAATGATTTCTTTTAATACCTGTTTATGGAGGAATGTAAATATACAAATACCAGAAGAACCGTTTCAAAACTGTCCAGCTGAAGTCCTCCATCTACGAGCTCTGTCTCCTTTTTTTTTAACTTCCACAGTTAAGCATTTTACCAGAAATCTGCAACTACAACTCCATGGTGGTGGCTAGGGTTTCACAAGTTTACACAATGATACAATAACAACTCTTCCCTACATTTCCCCCAAGTCTTTCGAAGACTTTTCAAAAGACTATAATCATTTGGAATCCAAACATCATAATACATTTGAATCCACTATCAAAGATTAAATCATTAATTTATGATGGCTGTCGATACTCATGTCACTACCAAGTGACTAAGCCAAAACCTTTTTTGATCATAGCACCCGTTGTCACATGATTAATGTGATTGAAACAAATAAGCATCAAACCAATATTTTACTCAAACTTTTAAAACTTTAATATGCCCGATTCCTCAATATTTAGCATGCCCGACAAGGGTTTGATTTCCTTTGTTTAACAAAGACTTTATATCTCTTTAGTTCCCGACACCATTTATGGTGTAAAATATAAATATTTTAATATCCTCACCATAGGATATATTAACCATGAAATACTTCAAAGACATTCACCAATGTAACATATACAATTGAAATATAAGTTGCCTGAAGTCATATGCTTCACACTGATTTATATCTAAAGATTCCATTTAGCAAAAAAATACTCCATGAAGAGAATATAGAAGTGACTTTGACCTGTAAACTGCATTTGCTTGCAACTTGTATGTTCAAACATAAGAATTCACATTGCATTTGAACTGTCAGCCCATATAGAAATAAATTTGCATGAAAGTATAAGCAAATGTATACCTTAACAAGTACTTGTCAATATGTCAGCCAGAGTATGTATACCATTATCACCTTAGCTGATCAGTCTAAAACCTATCAAATGCAATGACCACAGAGATGACAAAATGCCAACCTGTATCTTGTCAAAATAATCAATACTGTCAGCATCAACGTAAAATAGAAATCTGATGTAACTGTCAGACCAATACATCAATACTGTGAGCATCAACATAAGCGAACATCATACACCATCCAAAACCTGTAATTACATGCCATGAACCATGGGAAAAGACCATGTAGAACAACTGTAATGATCATGTGTGCCATACCAAATATCAATCCCTGTTATCATGCCTAATCACCTTAAATAATCAATCTGAAACACTTCAAGTGCAAAGACCACAGTGATGTCAATGATGTCAATGCAACTAAACTGAGCCAAAAAACATCTCAAGAGCTCAGACCACAGAGATGACAAAATGCCAACCTGTATCCTATCAAAATAATCAATACTGTCAGCATCAATGTAAAACAAAAATCTGATGTAACTGTCAGACCAATACATCAATACTGTGAGCATCAACATAAGCAAACATCATACACCATCCAAAACCTGTAATTGCATGCCATGAACCATGGGAAAAGACCATGTAGAACAACTGTAATGATCATGTGTGCCATACCAAATATCAATCCCTGTTATCATGCCTAATCACCTTAAATAATCAATCTGAAACACTTCAAGTGCAAAGACCACAGTGATGTCAATGCAACTAAACTGAGCCAAAAAAGCATCTCAAGAGCTCAGATGTGAACACCATTATACAAGTCAAGTATAAATATCGTGAATGCCTTAAAACAATACAGTAGTGCAAGAATGAATAATGCACTAACATATAATTCAAAGACAAACTGATAATAAGCAATTGAATATACCTGTGACTTGTAACCTTGAAGAACCAACCTGAAAAACATTCACCAACCACATGAGAACCAATCTGCATATCATGTATCAACCAATCTGAGAATGCATTTTGTCAAAGAACCAGTTTTGTCATCAAGGACAAACTAAAAAACAATTGAGAGCCAACAAACTCCCCCTTTGTCCTTGATGGCAAAACACATACTTTCTCTCCCCCTTTTTGCCTCAATGACAAAGGATGAAAGAGGAGAATGTGAGATGCCATGAAGATAAACAATTGAGAGTCCAACCAACACAAATCTATCTGAAAATAGGAATCAAGAATCAAACACTATCACTACTTCAGTCATAATCAAACAACTCTGTGTCATATAACTCCTTGTGTTAACCACATGAGCAAACACAATATCTTTGCATTCACAACAATCAAAGACCCTGTCAACTCATATATTTAAAGACAAATTGCAACATGAAGCTCCCCCTGATTCTTTGCATTGAGATACCATAAAGTTGACCCATTGACAAAATTTCATTAGTACTGCCTTATTGCATTAACACTGTTTTTCATTAGTACTGCCTTATTGCATTGGCACTGTTTCACAGACAACTTGTGTCAAGTCCTTGGACTGTGATGCTAAATGTTCACAATTCACATCTACTGCACTTTTCATTGATTCTCAACATGTATCACACTTCAACAAAATAAGCTTGTTGCTATGGAAACAATTGTGTTGTTCACTGTTCACTGTTAGTAGACCCAACAGTCATAACATTAAAAAATATAAACGAGTGTGTACAACACCACAGAACTACGTTGACATGACAATGCATTGTACTGTATACTATCACCTTTTAGCCTTATAAATACAGCTGTTAACCAAAAACAGATCTAGGTTTGAACTGCTTCACAATTCTCAAACCTTCAAATTGTGTGAACGTGTGAATCCAAGATTTATACACTGTCATTTGAACAAAATGTTGTCAACAGCCAACACACCATTGTCAATAGCACTGGTGTCAAGATGCTAATATGAATCACAAAGAAAGTAGCATTTACAAATCAATCTAGTAATGCTTCTATAAACTGTTAGCAGAAGAGCAAACAATATCTCAGCTCAAACACAATCCTACTTCTCTGTTATAAAAGATTTCTGACCACAGATATACCACTGTTCTTTGATATCAAACTCACCTGGTCCATGAAGCAGACAAACTACACCAAAACATAAAAAAAAAACTTGTTCCACTACATTCTAAGACTCCTTGGGGATAGAAAATAAAACTTTGGATTACTTCCCCTAAAACCAAACAGCCATTAAATGCTAAGAGATGATCCTTGTGCATCATGCACAAGACTAAGTCCTCCCTTCTCCTTTTCTTGCTTTCTTCTCCAGACCCTTAAAGATCCATTTCCAGATGATTTCTCCTTGCAAAACCTTGCTTTATGACCAGATTCATTACACCTAAAGCAAACAACTGAAGATTTGCACTTTCCTACATCATCTTTTAGAAACAATTTATCACAATTTCTTGCAATATGACCTGACCGACTACACTTGAAGCATGTGACAATATTATTGTTCTTCCGCCAATCATTTTTCTTCACTTTAATCCAACATTTAGATGATCTATGGCCATAATCAAAACAGGAATAACAATAGCCTGAAAAAAAAACAATTATACCTCATCAATTTACCTTGCCAAGCAGAGGGAGATCTTGTGAATCTGTTTGTTCTATTCCTTCCTCCTCTGTTGATATCACTGTGTTGTTTGTTTCCTGCAGTTTCAAGGTCAGCAGCATGAAAGTTTAAATCTACCTTTGTTCTAGGTGTTTTTCTAACCTTAGAGCACTATCCTTCCTCTAAGCCCAGACCACCTTTGTCACTTGGAGCTTTCTGTGCACCAATAATTTTATCCAAAGACATAGAGCCATTCTCATTAATTTTCTCATCACTTAATTGCTTTGATGCTTTATCAATGTTCCTCAGTAAAACCACTTGCCACTCAATTTTTTCTATACTCTGTTCTTTTTCCTTAAGTTGGCTTTTAACCTCTTCCTCAATCTTTCTAGCTTCTTCAACTTGTATCTTTGCTTCTACAAGATTTGAACATATCTTATCGTTGATATCTTTTTCTTGTTGAAGTTGCCTTTTTAAATTCTGGTTTTCTCTTCTAAGCTACATAATTGTATCTAAAGCACACAGGAGTTCACCTTCCAAATCAACCTCACTTTCTTGCTCATCATATTCCCGTTTAGAATTCACTTCACCCAAAAATTGATCTTCTTCTTTAATTTCTTGGCCATTTGAATGTTCATTAGTAATCTCTATAGATTTAGACTCAATCTGATTTTCTTCAGAACTATGAAGATTTGCACAATCATCACTTTTAGATGACCCACAACTTGTTTCAGTTTTCAAAGATATCTCCTCTTGCAACTCACCATTCTGATTCATTTCAATCAATCTGTCCCAAACTTCCTTTGCATTCCTGCAATGCATAACCTTAGCAATAATTTCATTTGGAAAACTATTGAAAATAGCATCTATAGCCTTAGCATTGGATTCAAGAGCTGTCTTCTCTTCATGTGTGGAAGGAGATGTTACAGATACAGTGCAACCTCTTTCTACTACTGCCCACACATCAAACCCTAAGGAAGACAAATATGTCTCCATCCAACGTTTCCAAAGAATAAAATTGGTACCTTCAAATGGAGGTGTTTTAAACATAGGATTCATTTCTGGATTATTGCTAATGATCTCTTCCTCATTACTTCTCATATTGAGTTCAAGCAGAGCTTGATGGTTAGTATTTTGCTTCAAACTTCTTTTTCCCTTATTCCTTCTACCTTTTGCCATATCAGACACAACACTTCAATACCAAAAATTCTTAAGTCGATCAAACTTTATGAAACAAGGATTTGGCTCTAGTCACAAAAGTACCTTCTTGAACTTGAGATATGTTTGACAGACTTCCATTAACCAAAATCTATCCTAGGTGGATTAGACCTATGAAAGGACCCTACGCTCTGATACCAATTGTTGCAAGACTGAAATCATTGAGAGGGGGGGGGGGTGAATCAGTGATTTAGTAAAGTCACAAAACTTTTTCAAAAACAAGAATTTGTTTTGAGCCAAGAAGACAAATGACAGTATTTATAGCAAACTTGACTTTTAAATCAAGACACCAAATGACAATTCAAAGAACATATTTTACTTGTGCATAAATAGTATTGTATTTGCATGAACCAGGAATTTAAACATGAAACTTCAATAGAAGGGAAACGGAACACTTTCACATGTATCAGAGCTCACTTTAAATCAGAACTTTTTTATGCATAAAACTTGACATATATATATTGGCAGATGTGAATTCAATATATTTGGTGACACATTTAAAAAACAAACAGATAAGAAAACTTGCACACATATAAACATCACATAACACCAAAATTTGTCCTGAGTGGAAAAACCCCCTTGGGGAATAAAAAACCACTCGAAAAATCTTTCCTTTATTCACTTAGAGCACCAACTCTTTCACATTCAGGAGCACCAACTCCACAAGTTTAGGAGCACCAACTCCACAAAATTCAGAAGCACCAACTTCATAAAACCAGGAGCACCAACTCCTTTACAATGTAAAACATTACAGTATTCTATCAGAACCCTAGAAGTGCAAATTGAAGTCCTAGAATTTCAATAGAAGACTATAAAATATTTTCAATAAGCTCATTGAAGAATGTATTCAGAAGAAAATGCCACCTGGGAGGATTATGAAGAGATCCTTCAGAAATTTCCTTATTTGTTTCCAAACCATTAAAATCCTATATGTAATTTTGTTTATAGACTTGGATTTATAAATAAGTAATCATCGAGGACGATGATTCTTAAGGGGAGGAGTATGTTACATCCCCTATGATTTAACATGTTTATGATAATGGAATCATGGACGTTAAGTTAGTTGCATATAATTGCTTTTCATGTGAATGAGAAAAAGAGGATTAAATAATTGTTTTGTTTGTCGCAACTATAAATGTGAATGTTTTATTTGAATATGATGATGATATTATATTTTAAATATGAATATACACGTTGTGAATGGTCTAACCCTTTGTAGGATCGACAACACTCGAAGGGAAAGGGGACTATCATTAGGGAGAGGACGTGGTTGACAAGGATCAATTTGTCATCAAACTCTGAGTCGGTGTATGACAAAGTTGCAAAGTTATAACCTTGGCCATGGGTAAAATTATATAAGTATCGATTAATATAGTCAAATTAAAATATATATAAATATCAATAATTACCTTTAGAGGGAATTTCAAAAGATTATTAAATGTTAAAATAATAATAAAAAAACATTAAATATTAAAATCATAATATATGTTATACTCGACAAAAGAACTGGAGCGGGAGAATGGTCGATAGCTTTTGTAAGGCAAAGTATTCCGCCATAATCCCATCATGCTCCAGATGAACTCATGGGAAGTCAAGAAGTCTCGGAGGTTCTTGAATGGGAGTTACAGGGAGGCAACTGCATTAAGAGGGAGGTCTCTCTCTATCGAATTGATTCTTTTCATTGTATTTTTGCTTCACCTCTCACCGCAGGAACTATGCTCTGTTTCGTTCAGAGCTTTTCATTACAAAAATTCCGCCATTGCTAGGGTCTTTTCTCTCTTCATTCTTAGTCGATTTCAAGAGGAGTTTTAAATCTTAACCATCTTTGTATTCAAAGCTTCAAATCTTGTCAACAGTTGACCATATTTTGTCAAGTGCGGGACTCTCTAATTCTTGTCGGGACCTGGGATAAATTTCAAATTCACCTCTCTGCAGTGGAGTGTCCTCCTAAGTTTTCATTGACAAGCTGTAGGAGGCCAAACGAGTAGCCGACTGGTAGCGAAGGGTTCTCAATATACGCCAAGCTCCAGATGCCTTGACAGGCATGTATAAGAGTCTTTTAGTTTGTGAAAGTTTGCATCGATTAGTTATATATTCATTTTGAAAGAAACCTTCATACATGGAAAGCAATATAAATGAGCTTCTACGTTCTGTAGAAAATATAAAGGAATTTGTTTATAGATTAATATTGGAACCAGTTCTGTAGAAGGTTTTTCCTAAAGTACTTGAATTGTTATCAAAATCTTGTTCGAGATTTCTATTCTATTTATCTTATTTCTAAGTCCGAACTATTATTACGAATTATCTTTAATTATTCTGCGACCTTCATAGCCTTGACTAATCCGTAAGGTACACTCCTCTATTCTTTCAATTTCGAGTTGGAATAGTGCCAATTTCTCCTACTCCAGTTCAACAAATGAGGACAAATGTTAAGATCTACTGAATCTCCTAACGAATAAAACCCTTCTTATAAATGCTTGAAGAAAACAATATATAAATGTATAAATGCTTTAAAGTTAAGAGGAATGATAAAGGACATTAAGCTTATGATTATTGGTTGGTGCCTCTTAACCTCTGTCCCAACTCTGTAAACCTGAAAAGGAACTTCACCTGATCAACTTGATCTGTCGCTGGCCTTTGGCTTTTCCATGTTCACCAAACCTTTATGAGATATAAAAGCGGTCTTTAAAACTTCACATCGTTTTAATCTTTGCTTATACGCATAAATCTTGTGGTTATGATACAACCTGGAACTAAGAGGGAATAACCAGACATTGTAATCTTACTTGAGACCAAATTTGAAGTTGAATGATAGGATCTGAAAGATCACTTAATTGAATATGTTGCTCAGTATGTATATGCTCAATGAAGACATCCTCTGTCTAGAGAAGGCAGTGATAGATTTTGAGCCAAGTCTCACTTTGTATATAAATAGATGCTTAATGGTATCAGCATATGCCTGAAATAAAGAGAAAAGAATTGAACCCAGTCATTGAATTGAAAATCTTAAGCAAGAATTATCATGTCGAGCAAGGGTGAGAGTGCTGACAGTACATGAGTGCCAGTTATATTGGCATAGGAGTGCCAGAGATATCGGCACAAGAGTGCCAGTATTATCGGCATAGGAGTGCCAGAAATAGTAAAATCCTTGGCCAAGGTATGATGCCAGTTAGGCAATAGTCAGCTATCATTATCCAGATATACTTCTAGTCAGAATGATCCTTCTGGTTATGAGGTACCTATAGAGGAGGGATCAACCAGCGGTATAGGTTCATGACACTAGGCTTAGAGACATGATGATAAATTGATCCTTGTTGATTGCCCTCGTGAAGGGACAAGAAACACGGGCGGCCAGTAGGTCTTTGGATGGGCGGTAAAGCCCCTGATGATAATTCTCTTTCCCCTCATTGATAAAGATGCCCAGATATATCAGCATGAAGATGATGGAAAATGTAATCCCTTTCTCACTCGTAATTCCAGGTACATGCTTTTGTCAATTAAAGTTTACTTTCAATTAAGCAATGAATGTTATTCTTTTATGTTAAATGTTCGTTGTAAGAATTTGCAGTTGTACAGTTAGATAGTTAAATGTTTCATTCAGCTGAGATGGAAAATTCTGGAAATTAGTTATTGAATATTAAATTACTATTTTGTTTAAAAGGAAACCCTAGTTTGACAGTTATTTAGTTATTGATCTTCTGTGAAATGGTTGGTGAAAAACTGTTAGTTGTTTCGTTTCAGCTGAAACTGAAAACTTAGAAGTTAGTTTAAAATTTAAATTGATTTAGTTGAAATCAATTTGGAAACCCTAGAATGAAAACAAGTTAGTTAAACTTCAGCTGAAACTAGTAGTTGGTTTTCGTTTTTAAACTGTAGATCAAGTAGAGTGTTACATTAGTAAAATTGTATTTTTCAGTATAGACCAGACTCACTCTTTCATTGTGTTTTTTGAAAATAAGTTCTTCATTGCTTCTCTCTCTTATATAAAATCATTGGATATGGTGTTTCTTGTGAATTGCCGCTCAAGAATCCTTAATTGGTAACAAGTGAGGCTTGTTCTTTCTTTGCTTAGCTTTGTGTATTTCACAAGATTGTATGAAATGACATATCAAACATGGTTAGAATAAAAAGGTCTATACTGTTGAGTAAGGGTTCCTAAGATCGTTACATTCGATTTTAGTATGAGCATGGTTGGAGCAATGTGCAAAATCTTTAAACAGACTTTACATACTGCAAAGAGGACATTATATCCCAACCACAAAGGAAAGATGAAAGAAGCTTAAAATAAGCAATGCAATTTGTTTGGATAAAAATTCCAGTGGGATTATGCAGCTAATTATCAAGCTACCAATTCAGAAGATTTTGAACTAGCAAACAATTCCTGATTGGAAGATCTCTGTTCTGTTTCCGAAATACCATGATAGAGTTCCTCATCCCGCATCAAACCACACATGCAAAATGGAAACTATAAAGTCAAACCCATCTATCTGCCAGACATGTCTTCTTCTCCCTAGAAAGTAATATAGTAGAAATTACCATCTGCTGCTTCATGTGGTGTCCTTTCTCCTTGCATAATTTTGAATGGTGGTTCCTCTAATGAGTCCTCTGAATGCTTAGATGTAGGTTAATGTGTAGTCAATTGCAACTTACTATCTACATTGGCGCCATCCCTATGGTAATAAATTTTTTCTTCTTGTTCTGCTTATGAGGGACTGGAATCAATTGGGTCATTGTTGGCATCGGAGTTTTTTGCTGCCTTATCCGAGCATACATGTTATTGACACTCTCCAAGGTCATTTTGCTTGTATGTGTAACGGAAGATCATCAGCTTTATTATCTTCAGATTGGGGTTGATACTTTGGATTTAATCCTTCTATCAACCACTTTTTCCTCAATGAATTTGTGGGAGGATTCTCCAATTCGGAGATCAATTCATTCAATTCCGTTTATATACATGAGTAAAGTTCTTTTTCCCTTGCTTCATGTTGTACATTTCTGTGATATTCTCCTTGTTGTCTCACAATATCTTGAATTTCTTTCAAATGATTCTATCAACTTATTTCAAGTATTTATTTTTTCTATTTTTTCTACAAACTAGTCAATAGCAAGTCATTAAAGGGTTTCTAGAATTGACCTATACCTATATCCTAAGTTCATTGACCATTGATGATCCACATTGTAACATTTGTTAAAATGGTAGATGGAGACCTGATTATCTTCTCTTGTGAATTTAAGAAACTTTTATTTATCACTCATTAGTGGGATTGCTATATTGCTTTGTCATGTTGGTGGTGACTTTGGTGGTCTCAATGGTATTCCCCTTATCTAATTTTACTAACCCTCCCTATCCTTCCCACTTCCTTATCCCTATTGGTAGAAGTGAATATATCCTACTAGTGTTTGCTGCCAACTAGCATTGTTGGTCCCCATTTTCAGCCCACAAACTCGAAGGGATGAAGAGGGTAGTCTCTAAGTTGAAGTAGTAGCTATTAAAATAATATTTAGATTATTATTTGTCATGTCCCTGAAATTAGAACACTCTGAGATACAAATAAGTGAAAATGAATAACACAATACATATTAAAATTATAAAATAAAATATTATCGTTTTAATATATTTATAATTACAATCATCATAAGATAATATTGTAATTATAAATATATATCAACGATACACAATAAAATACATTAATAGAAATACTATCATAATTATCAAATAATTATTAAGAGATAATATTATAAATATTAAAATATACAAATTTAAATAATAAATATAAATAATACTATAAATAAATATAAATAATATTACATATAAATTAAAAATAAAATAGTAAAATATAATACACATCAAAACAAAATAATAAAATGAATATAATTTGAGATATCATTAAGGAATGTTTAACTAAAGGTCATGTCCATTTGTGGGGTTATCTCTATTCAAAGAGATGCCTCTCTTCATGGAGGTATAAGGATATAAAATAAGTTTGTGGGATGTGGGGAAGAAAAAGAAAAAAAGGATATATTAAATACACATCAGATTTTAAGAAGAAGATAGAAGAGTAAAGGAATGAAGATATAAAAAGGAGATCTATCAATAGTGTGTAGAGAACAATAAAAATAGAAATTAGAAAGGTTTGGAATTAGTTTTCAAAAGGAAGCAATCATTTCAAAAGGTTGTCTCTTCTAATGAATGTCTCTTTTCAAAAAGATACATCCTCTCATTTGAATGTGAAGATATAAAAAGAGAAAGAATGAGATAAGTATAGGGAGGAAGAAGGAAATAGAGAATAGAATGGGAAACAAGAGATAAAATATAGACTGCAGATCATCTGAAATCTATAAAGACAGGCAGATGGGAAGTGTATAAAGAGCAGATATAAAAGGGAATAAAAGATCATAGAATGAAGAACAAGATTGAAAATATTATTCAAAATCTTGAGAAGAGCAGATCTAATGTGTGTGCAAGATAAATGATTATATCACAAATATACTAGCAGATGAAGAGCAGATTATGAAGACTTGATTTGCAGATTTTATGAAAGAATTGTGGAGGAAGAATGAGTAGTGAAAGGAATAAAATGGAATGTGAATAAAGGAAGGAACATAATATGATTTGAAAGGCAGATTAAGAAAAAGAAAATAAGGATCAACAACTATAAGAGATATTTAAGTGATAAGTTACAGCCCCAACTACATTAAGCTTGTGATTCTAGGACAAGATTCAAGATTATCCCAAAGGGGGACATTACATTATTAATGGTCAATATTGTAATATTGTAATCTATTAGATTAGTTTAGATTCTCTTTTATTTTCTTCAATATTGTTTCTTTTTAGAAACTATGTTTTTAGAAATATCTGTATTGTAAAATCTATAAGAAGAGTGTTTACCTCTTCATTTAATATATCGAAGATTTCACCATTACATGGTATCAGAGCTAGTCGAGTGGGAAAAATAATTTTTTATTTTTTTCAAATTTCTGGCACGACCTCCCATTTTTCTCCATGCGTTTTTGTTCTACCTTCTTTTTGCACGTGTTTGTGGTCTTTCTTAGAAGATATTTGTACGTCTTTTAATAGGCGTTTCTGGGTCCATCTTGCCTCTGTTCGTGTAGCTTTTCTGGTGATTTTTTCCACATTTGTTGAAGGTCTGTGTGCATGTGACATCCAGCCGGCCGATTTCTCACAAATCGTAGCCATTTTTTTGTTTTTGGTTCTACTGCGATTAGGGCTCTTTAGGAGCACATGACCTCTGGTTCTCAATCGCGTTTTTCTGGTTAAATTGCGGATTTCTGAAAACGTTTTTACCTTTCCTGATTTGGGCGTCAGATTTTGCCTCTCTTTGGGCACATCTTTTTTTCTGGTTCTATTGGCACACAACCTCATTCTCGAAATTTTGAGATCTCATGCTAGGGTTTTGCTGAAGAATTGTGATGGATTTTTGAGGATCTTTTTCACATTTTTTCTTTGAATCGTGGATTATTCTCTTTCTTCCGACTATTCTGCCCTTATCTCCGCGTTCAAGAAACCTCGGGTTTTGAGTCTTTTCTATTCTATCAAATTTTTGAGTTCGAGGCTTTGTGTACCTCTTTTCTGTTAGAATTTGTTTGTGCAAAATGGCCTCTTTGTCTCATATTATGGTGGAGGGTAGTCAGAAATTCAACGGCCGCAACTACAACATCTGGAAGCAGCGTCTGATGACAATCTTTGAATATTGGTGCCTTGACCAGATTATTCTGGGCAACAAGACACGACCTACAACGGTAGATAAAGATCAAGAAAAGTTTGATGAGCAAAATCGAGAAGCCGTGATGCTTATTAAATTGTCTATCATTGATGACCAACTACCTCAGGTACTGTCTGGCAAATCAGCAAAACAAATTTGGGATCTTCTGAAAGATCTTCATGAAACATCGGACAAGAGCCGTGTGTTCTTTTTGAAAAACATGTTCTCCATCATGATGGATGAGAAGACAACTTTGTAGGCGCACTTGACAAAAATCAAGGACATCCGTGATCAGCTAGAGGCTATTGGTCGGAAAATGGAAGAGGAAGATATGGTAGTCATCACTCTGAAGAGTCTGCCAAAATCTTATGAGCACTTTATTGAGACACTCAACATCAACTAATGTTGACTTGAAGTTTTCAGATCTTTGCACCATACTTTTGCAATAGGATCGTTGGAAACAACAGTTTGGAAGCGGTGCTAGTTCATCCTCCACAGAGTAGGCATTTCCTGCCAAGACATTTCAGAAGAATAAGGGCAAGAATCAACCCTCTCAGCAGACCAGTCAAGTGCAATCTCAAGATTCTTCCAAGAAGAAGAATGTTTAGTGTAACTATTGTCACAAGTATGGTCACATGAAAAAAGATTGTTGGAAACGCTTGGCTTCTAAATAAAACAAGCAAGGAGAGTCTAAACCCAAAGCCCATCTTGCAGAGCACAATGAGCAGAAGGAGTTTGCTTTCTATGCCTTTATGGCTAAGATTCCAACAAATCCTGTTAAATCCTCTGCCTGGTATATTGATTTAGGTGCATCTCGACACTTCACTCATCATTGGGATTGGTTCATTGAGTACATGCCATTCAAAGATTCTGTTATCTTTGGAGGAGGTGAGGAGTATACTGTTGTCGGAAAGGGCAACGTGCAAATTAATTTTGAAGGGAGAAATTTAATATTTCTTGATGCATACTTTGTACCTGGCATGGAGCTGAATTTACTTTTAGTTAGTCAGATCATGACTCACTCTCCTCAGCTAGATATTGTTTTCAACATGCATACATGCAACATTGTTGACAGAGAGACTCGCACTACAGTTGTTCAGGGACTTGAGGATCATGGTCTATATAGATTTGTTGATTCTGGTGATTCTCAAGAGCATGCTATGGCAGCAAGGAGTACTTCCATCAGCAGCCTTTAGCATCAACGTAATGGGCACCTGAATATGCAATATCTCTCTCAACTATCTCGAGATGATCTGGTTGGTGGTCTACTTGCGATTTAGACTCAAAATCATGGAGTATTCGAAGCTTGTTAGGCTGGAAAGCAGCATCAGACTCCATTCTCAAATGGTGACTCATGGAGAGCTTCCAAGGTATTACAATTGGTTCACGTTGATGTATGTGGACCAATGAACACTCCTTCAGTTACCGGTTGCAGGTATTTTTTGTTATTTGTTGATGATTTTAGTAGAAGAATGTGGGTGTACTTTCTTAATCAGAAGTGTTTGGTATATTTCAGTAGTTTAAGGCCTATTGTACCCAAACCAAATTTTTTGCTTCATTAAGGCATTTTGCTTAAAATGGTCTAAATCTTGTGAAAATGATGTCAAAATTCAGTTTTTGGGCAAATCAAGTATGGGATTTTAGTTAGTTCGATGTCAGGAAGATACTGGCAAAATTTGAAAAAATTGAAAATTATGGTTTTTAGCACCCTTTTTAGGTCGCAAAACCCTAAAAATTGAAACTTGTTAGAATTGGCTGAAATTAATTTTGATTGGCTTATTTCATATCACGATCATAGTGGTGAAGTCAGTTTCAGTTAAAAGTCAGTTTAAGCCTGGTGGGTAGTTTTCACTTTTTCAGGAGAAAAGTTAGGACCTCCGAGGTCATCAATGGCAGTTGGCCAATACTAGGTGTCAAAATCTAAACCTAAAACTCAAAGCAAAAGATTCTGAGAAGAAAGATGCTAAAAAAGATGCTTCACGATGGAGGGGATTTTCACATGGTAAAAATGGAAAAAATATTCTTAGTCTGGAAACATTACATCTTGCTACGTGGGAGATGCTTGTGCAATCAACGTGCAATTCAACTTTGCGGTGTCCGTGCACGTAAAAATGGTGAAATACAGTCACGCACACACATCAACGACAGTAATGCTACAACGTGGTCAACTCAACAAGCAATACGGTGTTCGCGAAGCGCGAAATGGAGGAAATTATCACTTCCAGAGCAAATCTGTGCCCCTGCAGGCCAGGGGTGCCCTTCAATTTGGAGGCTTAGATTTAGTTGTTTCTGGTTGCAAAGACATTCATTCTCTTCGGAATTCTGTCAATTTTCTAGCAAGCTATCAAGCGAGTCTATCCGAGTTGTAAAACTCCGGCAGACGAAGGCAGAAGTAGAAGGTACAAAGAATTTACATATCACGGAGACAGTCAAATTTGCAGTTTTTGCGCCCCTGTAGCTCAGGGGCGCCCTTGAATTAGACTTGTCAGATGATGGAATTTGCAAAATCCGTTTATGGGGGATCTCTTCTGATTCAGCCCAGCTCTGTGATGCATCTGTTCGCAAGTCCGTAAGACATGCTGAGTGACCATGGCAGTTGTTTCAGCGAGCACATAAAATGGAGGGAAAATAAAATTGAAAATATCAAAATGTACCTCTATAGGCTAGAGGCGCCCAACCTTTTGGTTAGCTAGATGAAGTTTTCGGTAGCTGTTGTCTTCACGAGATCTGTGCAGAATCCTTCTAGCTATCCAGTGAATCCAACTGTCAGCCCTCAGGATTAGTCAAACACTCGTAGATGAAGACTCAGTGGAAAATGTTGAAGGATGAACACAAGTAGAAAATTGGCTAAGTATGGAATTTACATACTTCCTTGAAAAAGGCGCCCTTCTACTGGAGGTCTTAGAAGCAGTTTTCAAGCTTTGACGCTTCTAGGAACATCTTTTCCAAGTTGTTCCATCTTCGCGAAGAGATCATCGGCGCGCACATCGGAGCAATCCAACTCCCGGCAGCGAGGGTCAAAGTAGAGCATTCGCGTGAAAGTTGCAAATTACAAAATCATTTTTGAAGATGTAATTGCACCCCTGAAGGGCAGGGGCGCCCTTGCATTTGAGTGGCTTAATTCAACTTTCAAATGCCCCGCATATATATAGTCATTCTTTGCGGAATTCTTCCAGCTACGCAATGGATCCAACATCCAGTTGATGAGAGTCATCATTCACCAGTAGCGGCGGATTGAAGCATGGCGAGGAAAATCAGGAAAATGGCTAAGTCTGGTCTCGTATGCACCCTTTTGGGAAAAGGGGCCATCGGACTCAGTTTTTAGCTTTCGCAGCTCCCAGCGACATGTCATCAGACTTGTTCCAGCTACGCAGTGGATGTGTCAGCTCAGCTCCAGCATCAACCAGGCATCCGGAAATTAGAGTCCAACAAAGGCTGTGGTGACGTTTTCAAGTAGCTAAAAAATAGGAAGTTAGCTAAAAATCTCAAGTTTTGAAGGAGGGCGCCTAGAAAGTCAAAGTTTGACTTTTTGGAATCAGCATGCATTTTCAAGCCGACCCAGAAAGGTGGAACTCAGTTAATTGAATAAAATAATATTAAAAATCTTCAGTTTCACTAGTCAATTTTGCTTAAGGCGTATTTCTTCAATATTTTAAAGGTGGCGCTTATTTCTGACTCAGAGTCAATTTTTGTTTAACAAAGTGAGGTCTAATCAGAATATTTCGTTTTAAATTTAGGATTATCTCCTAAATGTGATGCCTAAACCCTCAAAATTCTTTAAATATGCAAGAGGCGTCCATTATTCTCATAGCAGGTTGAGTGCAAACAGGTATTCTCTCGTGCAAGGGAAATGTGAAGGCACCCGCAGGTGTTATTTTTCAGAGTTCTTTGCAGATACAGCTCCAGATTGTTCGACAGACTTCATTCAAGGATAGGCAGAGGCAGGATATAACTTCTATCTTCTCTCTCTTATTTCTTCTATCCTTGTCTTAGGTTTTCTCTCGCACATCTAAGTATACAATGGTTTTCACAGTTCTGATCATCTGGGTGTGTTGTGCACGACTTTCTCTACAAAACCCATGTATTAGAATTTTTCAGAAAATTTGCCTCGTAGCTTCCATTTTCAAAGCTTTGCTTTTTTCCAGAAATTCCTTTGCATGGTAGAGAAAAAGTTAGTATTTTGAAAAATGAAGGATTTGGGTTGGCTTAGAATCATCTTCTGCACAAAACCCATGTTTCAGTTTTTCTTGGCAAAAGTTGCTTCCGAAAACCCTTAAACCCCTGCAGTGCTTGACTGAAAAGTCTTTGCATGTCAAGCTAAACGACGTTTTTTTCGAAATTCTAACGTTGTGGGTTTGCTTAGAATCTTTTTCTCTACAAAACCCACATCTCAAATTTTTTTGTAAAAAATGCCCCCTGACAGGCTATTTTTAGCCTCACCAGGAGATGTTTTAGCTTTCCGGAAAAAGTTGTCAGAACATAGCCGTATTTATAGTCAATAGGCAAGTTTTTCAGAATGCAGTTCATTTAGACTGAATTCAAGACCAAATCGGTATTAATTCATGACATCATCAAAATGATTGGCACAGATTTGCATCAAGCGTATCCAAAGGGTTGATTCAGACAATTTGACAGGCATAGACATTCAAAGTCCACCTCGTATAGTTGATACCCTTCCAAGGCTAGTTTAGAGGGATGATACCTTTGGAATTCTACGTGTGTAGCGATTTGTGTGCATTTCTCACAACCAGAGTGTTCACAGTCAAACTTCACAGTGTCGTCATGCGACACTCTTCCATTGAGAAAAACATGAAAAACGTGAAAAGCGTCAGAAGCGTAAAGCTGTAGAGGAAACAGAGGCCATCACTCTAGTTATGGAGCTGCTAGAGTTACCGGCCGATGAATTGCCAGTTGAAGTGTGTAGATATTTCCAGGATTGCCCAAGTTGCTAACAAGCAGTGAATTGACAGTTAGGATATGTGATGATCTCCAGATGTTGAAGCAGTCAATGACCTCGTAGAGGGGTTAATTGCCCGAGATCAGGGTCAGTGAACTTTAGATCAAGACGTCTCACCTTTTCAGGATAGACATCAGACACAACAGTTAACTCGATGCCTCTTTTTGAGTTAACTCGTTCCACATATCATGGCATGTCTGTCTTGGAATCATCTATGTACAGTTGGAGTTCTCATTTACTAATAAGGACTTGCGTGTTGCGCATGTCCATTTAGTTTAGTCTTGTTTCAGTTAACTGATGGCAGTTTTCTAGTTAACTTTATAGTTTCATTTATTTAGGTTTAGCAATAAATCTTGCATGCTTGCAAGACTCATGTTAACTCAAGGTGATTTTAGGGTTCCCTACACCTTTGAGGTCTATAAATAAGAGCATTCTTGCTCATTTGTAATTAACTTTTGCACGTGATAGCATACATGCTGAGCAACCTTACCTGTAGTATTGCTATTCTGTATCTGTTCAAGAACTTTTATTGTGATAATAAATAGCTGAGCCGCCTTACCTGAATGTTATTATTATGGTACTTGTTCACCTTAGATTAAATATAATTGTTGGTTTGATCGTTTATTGTTATGCGTGTTTCGATATGCAATCTACTGTCCCAGTTATTATTTCATGTTGTGTTTAATAAGCTTCGTTTCATATCTACACTTCGGATAGGTGTCGTCATCTCAGGTATTTAGAAGTGGAGCTTATCGTTTGATGTAGTGCCAATAATCTTTCTTTCAGCCTATGCCTCGGATAGGTGTTGTCATCTCCTTGGATAGTTTAGCATTTAGCCTAGTTGTAGTTAAAGATCTGCAAAACTAGAGAAAATTCTTAGCTGCAATGTGTTTGGTTTCTTAACCTTGTGCCTCTTTCAGCTGAGTCAAAAAGATAGGAATTAGATTACTTTACTTTTTCACGCACATCAGTATAAGAGGGAGCTTCCGCTCCTAATTTGAAGAGCAGTCATTACGCACTGTGCATAGCTGTCCGTGGCCAATTCATACTCTAGAGGTGTGAATTGTCATGCCAACAAGGTCTTAGTTGAAAAAGAGTCAGGCTCTCAAATAGTCACTCTTAGGTTTGATAATGGGGGGGAGTTTTATTCTAATGACTTCTCTAGTTTATGTGTTGTAGTTTATGTGTTGTACATGGCATTAAGCGCCAACTTACCACACCATACACCCCTCAGCAGAATGGTGTCGTTGAGCGTAGGAATCACACCATTACTGAAATGGCTCGTTCTATGCTGGAGCATAGAAATGTTCTTAAGAAATACTGAGTTGAAGTAGTTTATACTGCTGTTTATCTTCTGAACCGGTCTCCTACTCATGCTGTTAAGAAGATGAATCTTGAAGAAGCCTGGTCTGGACACAAGCCTAAGGTTAGCCACTTGAAAGTTTTTAGCTCTACTGCTCATGTGTGGATTCCAAATGCCAAGCGCACTAAGTTGGATTCCAAAAGCCAAAAACTCATGTTCACTGGTTATAGTGAGAATCATAAAGCATATAGGCTGATTGATGTAGATACAGATCATGTCATCTTCAGTCGTGATGTTGTGGTTGATGAAAATAGTGGGCCCTTCTATCTGTCTTCTCCTTTTGTGAACCCTATGGATCAGTCTTCGAAGGCTTCTGATTTAGGTGTTTGTCTTCCCTTAGCTGCACATGATGGGAGGGATTTTGCAATTGAGCAGCCACCTCAGCAGAATGTTCCACCACCCACCCCTCCTCAGGACAATCTGGATCCTAATCCAGCTGATTTTGTTCTAGCCACCCCTGGTGATGTTCCTCTTGTTTTAGAAATTGGTACTTCTACTCTCCGACCTAAATGGTATGCTAAAACCATAAGTGATCTTCATGATGATGAATTGATTGAGGGTAGATTTGCTCGGAAAAAGAACAAGCAGCATAATACAGTTAATTTTGCTCTTATGGCCAACCTTCACAACATCTCTGAGCCTCAAACATATTCAGAGGCTAAAGGGATTCCTGAGTGGGAACAAGCTATGGAAGCTGAACATCATAGCCTTCTAAAGAATAACACTTGGGTCCTCTCTGATCTTCCACCTGGGAAGAAGCCCATTGGCTGCAAATGGGTCTATAAAGTTAAGTACAAGGCTGACGAAACTCTTGATAAGTATAAGGCTCGGTTAGTAGCCAAAGAGTTCTCACAGACAAAGGGCATTGATTATGAGGAGACTTTTGCTCCTACAGCCAAAATGAGTACTGTTCGGCTTGTCCTCGCTAGTGCAACTCAGTTTGGATGGAAAGTCCATCAAATGGACGGCAAGAATGTGTTTCTCAATGATGATCTACAGGAAGAAGTCTATATGACGCAACCTCCTGGTTTCAAGGTTGTTGGTAAAGAACACTAGGTATGCAGACTAATGAAAGCACTCTATGGCCTTAAACAGGCTCCATGGTCTTGGTACATAAAAATTGATAAGTACCTTGTTGATCATGGTTTTCAAAGGAGCCCTTTTGACTCTAATTTGTATGTCAAATAGTCTGGTGATGATATTCTTTTGCTTGTTGTCTATGTTGATGACTTGATCATTATTGGCAACTCAGAACATTTGATTGAGGAGATCAAACACAATCTCAGTCAATCATTTGGCATGATAGATTTGGGACTTCTCCACTATTGTCTCGGTGTTGAGGTTTGGTAGACAACTGATAGCATCTTTATTTCTTAGTCCAAGTATGCTCGCAGTCTGCTTGATAAGTTCATAATGAATGATTGCAAACCTGCATCTACACCTATGGAGAAAGGGCTAAAACCATAGTTTGCAAACTCGGACTCGCCGCAGACTCGGCAGCCCAAAATATGACTCGGACTCGGGGACTCTGCACGGACTTGGGAAAAGACTCGGCAAAAAAAAAAACCGTAGTTTTACAAAAAAAAAGAACAAATTAATGCATTTAGAGAACATAAGAGCCTAATTTGATTATCAAACACTCATAATTCAAAGATTACACATGTCATATGATCATCAAACACTCAATAATTGAAATTTAATCATTCATAGTCATCAAATACTCATAGTTTCAATGTATAACAACATCATAAGTTTATAAATGTTTACATATAATCATGTCAAAAAGAAGAAAACATTAACAACCACATGTAGTCTACATCTTCCTCTTTCCCCTCCCAATGGTAGCCAATTTTGAAGGCCTAGAACTAGAAGGTGCCCGTGCTATAGTATCCAAATGAGGACTAGGAGATCGAGAAGGGGAAACATGATATTCAAATGTGTCTTCGTCGTCCTCCATGCCATCCAATCTTGCTGCTTCTTCTTCTTCTGCTGCTGCTCTCTCTAATTCAGCAAGATCCTCATCAGTAAGTAAGACATCAGCCTCATCATTTTGTTCATCAATAGTCCATTCACCATATGGATCAATGTCATCCAAGTCGATGGACTCGTGTGAAACACCCTCCACCTTTCTAGTTCGAAGGCGAAGGTTGTACCGAACAAAAACTAAATCATTTAAGCGCTGCTGAGTCAACCTGTTTCTCTTCTTTGTGTGAATGTTCTCAAATAAACTCCAATTGCGTTCACACCTAGAAGCACTGCATGGCTGCGACAAGACACGTATGGCTAGCTTTTGAAGATTTGGTGTGCTAGCACCATAGTTTTCCCACCATAGATCTACAAAAACATGTTTAAAAAATATAAGTATTAAGAAATAAGAATAAAGTAAAAAATCTATATGTAAGAATCAAGTTTCTAATTTCATTTTTTACCTGGTTGTTGTTTTCCTCTTCTTTCAATTGCTTGTTGGGAGGAAAAGAGTCTCCCCTCTGCACCCTTGTAAACCTTGAATAGATAAAAGAAAAAGTAAATCAAATATAGAAAATTCATAGATAGTCAAGGCTCAACATTGCAATTTCATAAATAAGATATAACAAATCTCACCTCCAACTCATCAAGCACCTTATCTCTCAGCTCATGATCAGGCACCATCCTATCAATGCATGTGACAAGACCATCCATGACCTCCTCATCCGCCTTAAATGTTTCCGAGAAGTAGAACTTCGGATTCAAGAAGTAGGCAAAGGCATGAATCGGCTGGTGGAGTTGGTGTGTCCATCTCCGATCAATGATGCGCCATATGATTTCATATTTCCTTTTGTTGCCACCATAGTAACGTGATATGGCCTCTTTGGCCCTATCCATGGCCTCATAGATGAAACCCATTGGCATGCCATCTCCATCCACCATACGAAGAACCCTCACCAAAGGTTCTGTCACCTAAAAAAATGAAAACAAATGTTAAATTATAACAAAATTAACCCCTCAAAAAATAAAAACAGCAAATAGATTATCATGTATAATTTTTTTTTGTGTGATTGCTACTTACCCCCATCAACTCCTCTCCATTTTTGATGAATGTCTCATCAAAAACTATGGCAACAATCCTCTCCCCTTCAGGTTTCTTGTAAAATGAGGACTCCTTCCAAGCATCGGACACGAACATTTGCTTGAGATGACCAATGGCACCAAGAATGCTTTGCAATGTGAGGAAGTGGCTAGCGAATCGTGTCACTCCAGGTCGCACAAGGTCCTTGCCATTTGTGAATTTCCTCATCAAAGAAAGCACCCAAGTATGGTTGTAGATAAATTTTGTAACATTTTTTGCATCTTCAACCACTCTTTTGACCCATGAAATCTTCCCAATGTCCTCTAGCAATAGGTCCAAGCAATGTGCAGCACATGGAGACCATACAATTGTGGGATACCTCTCCATAAGTAGTCTACCTGCAGCTACATAAGCAGCTGCGTTGTCCGTGATGATTTGGACAACATTATCAACTCCAACCTCTTGGACCACCTCATCTAATAGATTGCATAAAGTCTCAGCATTTTGATTTCATGGGAGGCATCCATTGATTTTAGGAACACCAATCCACCATTAGAGGACACTAAAAAGTTAAGAAGAGTTCTATTTCGTCCATCTGTCCACCCATTAGATAAAATGCTGCAACCTTTTCTTCTCCAAAATTTCTTTTGCTCATCAACCACAAGCCGTGTACTCTTTACGGCTTCCTCTAGCAATGGCCCACTCAAATCTCTAGATGATGGGGTCTTAAACCCCTTTCCTGCAACTGTAAGGGCGTTCACCAAACCTTCCCAATATGGGCTGTTTGCAACATTGAAAGGTAGATTATTGTAGTACCAAAAGTTTGCAGCAGCCATCCTAGCTTCATGATGCTTTTCCTTATTCCAACCGGTACCTTCAAGTGAAGGTTGTGCTCCTGGAACATTATGTGGAATAAAATAATTTGGTCCTGATGAAGGACCCTGGTCAGCACTAGCACTAGCAGTAGAAAAGGAACCATCAGGACTCTCACCAAAAGATGAATGTGGAGCACGAAAGCTTGGACTTGCAACACCATGGGATTGGGATCCACTCATCGCATTGCTAGGGCATCCTTTGTTTTTTGTCTTTCATCTTTTTTTTATCTCATAGTCAGCAAGAAGGGCCTTCATCTCTCTAATAATCTCAGGAGTAGCTTTCTTGCATCCCTCCACATTTTGCCCAGGTATTCTAGCAAGGTGGTATTTTAATCTGTTTATTCCTCCTGTCATCCATTTATCACATTCAGTACATGTCACTTCACCTTTTTTATTTCCTGGAATTCCATACTTCCATGCAGGGTCTTTTCTATTTCCCCTTGGATTTGAAGATGACATTGCTGGAAGTTCAACATGGAAAACAAAAAAAAAAATCAGTTAGGGTTTGCTAAAAAATCAGCAAATAAATATGATTCAAAGTTTCAAACAATTGCAAAAAAAAAAGAATGCAAAACCAAGCTAGAAATTGTAGGAATTAGGCTATTAAAGAAAATAGAAAAAAATTTGGCAGCATTTCCCCTTATTTCTCTTGAATTTTTTGATTTTGAATGAAAGAAAATTAAAAAAAAGAAGTGTTAGATCACTTACCTGACTCTATTTTGATCCTTTTAGCTCGTTCTCTTGGCTTCAATCAGCTCCAAATCAATTTGCAGACCTGTATTGGCAACCTAGACTGTGAAAATGAAACAAAAAATCAAAAAAAATAAGGCGTTTTTGTGTTTTATGCTGTCCCAGCTGCGCAGGAGAGTCCTGGCTCGGGACTCGCGAGTCCGAGCTCAGGATTCGTCCGAGTCCTGAGCTCGGACTCGGGAGTCTCGAGCCAGGACTCTCCTGGACTCGACTCCCGAGTCCGTGGCGACTCGACTTGGGAGGCCGGAGGACTTGCGAGTCCGTGGCGAGTCCGCCGAGTCCTCAAGAGTCTGCAAACTATGGCTAAAACTATCAGCAAAATCAGATTCGCCTGTGCAAAATGAATCAGCATTCAGGAAACTAGTAGGCAGCCTCATTTACCTCATTGCTACTAGACTTGACATCATTTTTGCGGTGAGCTACATCTCTCGCTTCATGACAACCCCTAAAGTTGAACATTTGGTTGCAACAAAGCGTGTGCTGAGATATGTGAAAGACACTTCCGACTTTGGCATTTTATATGGAATGTGCAAGGATCCTAAGATGATTGGCTTTACAGACTCAAATTGGGCAGGTTCTGTTGATGACAGGAAGTCTACTTCTGGGTATGTATTCAGTTTGGATACAGGTGCAATTACATGGACCAGCAAGAAACAACACGTAGTGGCTCTTTCCTCGATTGAAGCTGAATATCGGGGAACTGTTAAAGCAACTTGTGAGGCAGTTTGGATTCGAAGGGTGCTTTCTAACATGCAAATGTCTCAAGTAGGGCCTTCCCCCTTGTACTGTGACAGTCGAGGAGTGTTGAAACTCGGAAAAAATCCAATCTTCCATGAAAGGACTAAGCATGTTGAACTTCACTCTCATTTCATTTGCCAGCTTGTCAAAGATGGATCAGTGGTATTGTAGTATGTTCCAACTAAGGATTAGACTACTGATATTCTCACCAAGTCTCTGAGCCCGGATAAGTTTGTCAAATTTAGGGGGGCACCTTGGTGTAGTTGATAGATTGACCATTAAGGGAGGGTATTAAAATAATATTTAGATTATTATTAATGGTCAATATTGTAATATTGTAATCTATTAGATTAGTTTAGATTCTTTCTTTTATTTTCTTCGATACTATTTCTTTATAGAAACTATGTTTTTAGAAACATATGTATTGTAAAATCTATAAGAAGAGTGTTTACCTCTTCATTTAATATATCGAAGATTTCACCATTACAGTAGCTCTGTGTCTGGTTCTTGTCAATGCTGGTCCTCTTCTCTCTTTCACAATCGTCAAGCCTCCCTTCACAAACAAGGCCTTCTACACCTTGTTCCCTTTTGTTGATGTCCCTTTGACAAATGGGCTGATAAATATTGCCTTTGATGGTCTTTCCACCCATGTTTTCTTTCTTTGGCAATCATCTCATTGCTGGCCTAGTTCTCCTTGATGGTCCAGGCATTCATGGTATTATTTCCTTGAACAATCCTCTCACTTTTGGTTCCTCCAAAATTTCTTTCTTCTTCATTATCAATTCTCTCCTTGATAACCCTTTTAATCTTCCTATTATCATACAATGGAGTAGGGTGGACTCTACCTTTTTTGTGTTCAAACATTGTGGCTATCATTATTTCCCTTGTTGTCTCCATCTTTGACAACATTTGCCATTACTCTCTATCAATTATTCTTTTCAATCTTGATAGAGTAAATTTCCTTATGTGGAATTATTTTCACACTTGGAGTAAGGCAATAACTTCACATTTAAAACTTGAGGTTCGTAAGTTCTCTAGATGAATATCTCTCATTTTCCCTTTCTTCATTCTCTTCTCTCATTATTTGGTCTTCATAAAACCTAAAGGTGCATCCTTGTCACTCTTGACAACTTCTAAGTTCAAGATAGCAATTTGTCAACAAGGTTCGTAGGTGACTAGTAGCATTTTAATTTGCCCCTTTAGAGACAACACAAAATGGAACAATGCTTAAAGATAAATTTTTCTTCAAATTAGAAGTAGATGCCCTTGTAACTAAAAACTAAAATAAACCCTATAATCTAAAGTAATGACCTCTAGCTTTTTACAAGATGTGGATTTTAAGCATGCATTGCAAACAAACTAAAAAATTTCCTATCTTAACAGTTCTTAACCAAGGACACTGTAATGTCCCCTTTTCGGCTTGTTCTCGGTTTTGGTAGATTAGCCTATTATTTGACCCTCGTAGGCTAGTGTGGTGGATTAGACGGTCCAATTTGGGCGTTATGCAGCTCTTCAGGTGGCAGTTGTAAGTTTTTATCTCCTCGGATCCTTCATTTGTTCTGAGGCATTGATATTCAAGGATTTTTAGTTCCGTTTTGAGGGACTTACTATTTATAGTAAGTCAATGGATGTTAGAGAGGGACCCTTACTATTTTTAGTAAGGCAGTTGGATGCACAGTGGATACAATGGTTAACTCCTGGATTCAGATGAAATTGAGAAATAATGATTATTTGTGGAGTTATGTTATTTTAATATATTTTTTTTGGTCGGTGATTGCTTTTGACTGGAGCTTCGAACCAGTGAAGCCACAATTTATGGGGGACCTCATCCCCATGTTTTTTGTCTGGTATTAGCACCAGTCCTCATTCCTTTCTCATGCTCCTTCCTTCCTTATGACTCCTTGAGCTCCTTATCCCTCTGAACAGTGGTAACGCGTCCTCCTCATGTCTCCCTACGCGAACACCACCCACCCTGTTGACGTCACCTACTTATCACTCCAATCGCCGACAGTATTAACCTTATGGATCCCTTAGCGTCCACCCAAACACCTTATCTCTCCATTGCTTCTACCTCCCGCTGGCGACACGCCTTATTCCTCCACCACCTTATCACTCCACGAACTCTCCTTATCTCTCCACTCCATCCTCCACTAGCTGGCGTCAACTCCACTGCTCCTACTTTTGCCGAGTCTTGGCGTCTGCTCATGTCGGGGTCATGCATGACCTGAACGCCATTCTGCACCTACTACGGGGATTTGTGTGGTTTGAACACCATTCTGCGTCCGCTGTCCGTGAACAGTCCTTCGTACTTTGTGCCACCTTCGAGCTTGCAAGCAGTGGAGAGTCTCGAACATGAGATGACCCTCTTAACAGGGCTTGTGACTTACCGTCACACTGCGGGGTCAACCCCTATGTTATTTTAATTATTAATAAAGTGATTACTTTATTAATAATTATTTATAAAGTACAAGTATAAAGTTTTAAGTTCACTTTATGTCCAATGGGGCCATGACCCTCAAAAAGGTCACTTAAAGTACATTAAATGTTATTATTATTATTTGAGCGCCCATTTATTAAAGCAAGTTTTAATGATATATTAAATGCTTTTAAATTATACTTTATTATGAGTGATAATGTGTTATTTAAAAGGGAGATATAAGTGTTTAATAAAGTATACTTTATTTTGTGCACTAGATGGAGGGAAAAGTAAATCAAATTGAAGTGAAATTAAATGAGATGAAGCCAAATGCAAATTAAATATTACATAAAGGCTTTTGAAAAGGGATTTCATTAAGAAGCTTTGGCTTTGAGGAAGAAACCTAGGGTTTCGCTGTAATTTCAATCTTGGAGAATGTAGCCTCTCTTCGATTGTGATGGTGGCTTCATACGGAGGTCACAATTGAGCTTCAATGGAGTTTATGCAAATTTGAAAGTGATTATCTTCAAAGATTGTTCAAGGGTTTGGAGATTAATCATCGAAATTCAGAGATATCTGCTGTGAATGTTTTTGTTGCTGTTGTTACATGTTGGAGAACTCGTCTTATGAAGCCAGGCGTCCATTAATGAAAGACTCCAATTGCTGATATAAAGTTTTCAGATCTACATTTATTGGCTTGGGTCCGCGTATGATCATTTGTAATTCAAAGAGGTGTCTATTCTACTGTATTACTGCTGCAAACTTTACATTTCTTCCTGGCAACCATTTTCAAAGGGTTCGAAGGCATGTTTACCTGTGAGTTCATGAATTGTAACTCCTAGATTTTTTGGGTATTGTTGTTTTAGATATCAGGGGTTATTTTATGAACTGGGTAGTCATTATATTGTGAAAATACTAAGTATTTAAGCTGGTATAAAATTTTGGAATTTTCAGCTGTGTTTTCCCAACACAATTTCAGTTTTGAGTTAAAAAATTATTATTGCAACATCTCCTGTTTTGCTGCATTATAGTGCTGTATCAAACATTGCAAATGTATAAAAGAAAAACATAAAACCACAAGCAAACAAATAGGAATAATTTCAAAATTAAATATCCTACTAGGGGTGGGATATTACAGACACATGGCTTATCATCACTTCTATTTAACATGAGAGATTTTTACATTTTTTCTTTGTCAGTTAATGCCTACAATACTTAACAAATTCTTGTGCTCTCTATTTAAAGCTAGAGACTTGAAAGTGCGAGTAGAACACAACTTAGAATTGGTTTACACACACAAGATTAAGCAAATCAAATGAAGGGAATTGCATTCAAACACAATGACCACACATCACTGAAATCAGCAGCACGTGTTAGTGTTTGTAGGTTAGGGAGATATTTTCTCCTATGTTAATATAATAAATGATTATTAAGGCAAGTCGGTCTTATTACAAATTATATTTTATATTTGCTATTTATCAATAAAGGCCGACCTAGGTGAAGAGTCGCCTTGCTTGTGAAGAGGCACCTTACATTGTATATATAGAAGGTGATGTTCATTTCATTTTATCATCAATCAATTTATTCTCAAGACAAGTTCGCATACTTCAAGCAGGTGTTCACATTCATTCAGCAGATCGATATTCGCTCTTCAAGGAGATCAATATTCATTGTTGCTTGTATGTTTGCATCTAGAGAGGTGCTATTATCATTGCATCAGATTGGCCTAATGTTTGGCCATGTTGTAAAGCAGACTTCTGTTCTTTCACCAATATATAAGTGATATATTTGTGGCTGGGTTTTTCTCCCTCAGGAAGGAGGGTTTTCCCAGGATATATGCTGTGTTCTATTGTTCATGTGCTGTTGTATTTCTGTGTTTTTGCTTATTGCATTTTTGATTAAAACAATAACATGGTATCAGAGCAGGTTTAAAAGAGATCCAATCAGATTTAGTTAAGCAAATTCTCCTTGAGGTTCATTTTGGCAAGCATTGAATCTTACGTAGTGGCACTCAAGAGGAGATGTCTGTATTGGAGGCGAATAAGTGGAAAAGATGTAAATCAGATCTGCTGCTTCTATCGGCAATGGTGTGCGTCTTCTATATTCATTGAAGACATCATCATTCTGGAGATTTCTTACATCAGCTATCAAGAGTTGATCCTTATGTTGAGAGAAACGACAAATAGAGGATTTGATATCTTGCGATTATATTAACGGAGGTTCTCGGTTAATATCGACATCATTCCCATAATGTTATTACGGGTGCTATTGATGATTGAGGCACTGATTTTATAGGCGCTTGTCTCTGTAGTCAAAGATTATCATCAGTACTCAGTAATTCAATCTGTAGTTCGATATTGAACTATTCTCTCATGGACGCTACTCTGGAAGGTTTCTGACAAGCCACAAATAATTGGAGGAGCAACTGGAGATCATAGTGTGTCGTTACTGGAGGAGTCGATATAGTTTGAAGTCAAGGGTTGGAGTTGAAAACTAAGAAGGAAGCCATAAATAAGGACCAGGTGCCATTGCAATTCTGGTGTATCCTAGAAGGAAGCTACTGGGGAGAGGCAACAATAAGCGATCTGGCCGAGCCCAGGCTCTGGCTGTAATCTTCAAGTGTCTCCACCAAATCGGAATTCAGAGCTATTGAATCGCATCCTCATATGGCATTCAACAAGGGACGACATCCTACCATTCGCGTGGGTCCTGTCACAGGTCACAATTTCATCCTAATGCACTCATCTGGCAATCTGTCTCTGAAGAATCCGCAGCTTGGCATATGATTGATTTTGTGGATCGGTCATTCACAAGAAAAAGATTGTTGCTATCTACATTGCGTCCTTTGTTCTGGAAAAAGCTCTGAATGCGTCTCATTTCCACTACTACCAGTATCATATGGGTTCATATATGCAGTTGGGTGTGTTAATGAATATTCAACACTTAAGATACAATGAAGGTTTGCGATTCTCAGAGTGGAGCAATAAACTAGAGTCCTGGAGCAGAGCACCCGATAACCGGTTGTGATCTTCAGCATAACACAACATTCCGGAGACAATGCTACCGTTGTGCTATCGTGAGGTTTGATGTTTGATATTTTTATCAATATGTTTGTCGGGATTTTGTACAAGGAAGATCTCATGAAAGTAGCGATCGTGATGATGAAGGGTAACGGTGAAATATTGTGTTTTCCGTCATTACTTGCTGGTTATCCATTCACATTGAGGCCGTAACGATTGAAGGCTCGATAATAATTACATTGCCAGCCGACTCATTTTTTTTTATCTGTAATGGCTTCTTGTCACAGATGTATTAAGTTTGTTGTTGTATCATTCCTTGTTGGCGTCATTACCTGTTCATATGCTGGCCGCATGACTCTTGTATCGGATGAATCGAGGAGCAAAAATTAGACTCTCAGGTCAAATGGAATTGATGAAAGCGTAAAAGGCAACTGGCAGGGTATAAATGAAACAAAACTTGACCATGCTGGAGTTTTGTCTGTGCAGACAGTGAACAACAACTTGATCAGGAAGTACACCAAGTTGAAGCAACATTTTGAGGGAAAGAAATTATCTCTGTGAATGTCTCTCTCAATATTACTTTAAATGGTCCTTCTGCTAAAAGGGTTTTATGTAGTCAAGCAGAGGATTATTCTAATGAGAATTTATCAAGAACTTATGGGGATGAGTTTAGGGAAGGAATTGATATGATCACTCAAGCTGAGAGATTTGCTTCCACATGCTTTGTTCCATAAGGTGAAAGAATTACTGTTAATACTGGGACGTGGGCCTATAATCAAGCCGTGGACCTGTAGAAGGAGGGTTGTGGACTGATTTGAGCGCAAGAGCAGGGAATTAAAATTGAGTGCAGTGATTAGCATTTATCAGAATCAATAAAGAGAAGTAATTTTTGTTTTGTTTATACCTTTGAAATCACTTTCTTCTGGGCTGAAATTTAGTCTGCTGAGTTGTGCAGATCTGACATCGATCATTTGATCGTGTGATTAGTAAAAGTCGTGGGTTCTTTTGAATGGTGATTGCTGGCATAAGATCCTTTGGAGACACCATTCATTCATCGTGAGTTGTTTCATGCTAGTTGTGAAGATTTCTAAGTGTGACTCTGAAATGAAAGGAGAATTGCAATTTCGTATGGTCACAATGATACCATTCTCTATGTGCATGGACTGTGATGGTGCCTTGATTCATTGAGAGGCTTGGTTCTATATTGAATGTGCTGGTTGCACAATGTGCCTAAGAAATCTGAGTTGAGCAGATTGTCTCTTGTTGTGCTGTGAACAAAAAAAAAATTGAGTAAAGACGAAAGAAAGATATATTAGAATCAACAAGATAAGTTCTATTACTTCTTTAAATTATCTAATGATATTTGCTAGATGCTTCATTTATATCAGGGGTAGTTTTGATTTCATGAACTATTATTGATCTCTTTAAAATGCAAGTTGAATCGAGAAGCAAATGGATGATGAATTAATTATCTGAGATTGCTTAAGGGTGTCAAAGGGAGGAAGAGCTTGAGGCATTCTGTGCGGAAGTCATGCCAGCTGGAGAAATGAACAAACATGAAGACTCAACTTGCAGCAATGAGACTGAGTTGGTGGTACTTAACTTCATTGGACACAACTCTCGATGGAACAAGGTTGGGCCAAGCCTTGGATGGAGAGTTTGCATGAACAAAGAAGATTGAGAAAGATGAAGACACTAAACAATGAAGAACCTATACAGATTGTCATTTCTGATCTTAATGTCATTGTGATCAGTTACTTTGAAGAGGAGGAAATGACATTAAGAGGGAGTTAAATTCCGAGGATTCAAGGCTCGAGTTGAGAACATGAACGGGAAAGGGATTAAGGTTCTGAGATTAGTCAATGGAGGGGAGTTCACTTCCAGAAGATTTCTTTGCAATCTTTGAGGCAGGGATCAAGAGGGAGTTCTGTGACTCACTGAGAAGAAGTGAAGGTTGCAGTGTTGCAAGGTCAGGTGCTAAATCCTTGAAAGACCTCTTCAACAGTTGAGAACAAAATTGCACAAGACAATCGATCTGGATTTGACATTGGTAGCTCCGCAAACCTATTCAGAATAGAGTGATCTAGGATGAGGTCGAAGAGGACAGCCCTAAATTCTCTACAGAGGTGTGCGTTGGAAACCATTTCTCTAAGGCAAGCATTACAGGCAATCTTGGACGAGGAGGTTAGAAGGTTGATGCAAGTACTTGGAGCTTCAGAGGGAGTCACATCATCATGAAGATCTATTTTAATGTATATTTCTCTGTGACGGAGAAGTATGAGGTGAAAGCCCTTGTAGTGTATATTTCTCTGAGACAGAGAAGTATGAGGTGAAAGCCCTTGTAGTGTATATTTCTCTGTGATGGAGAAGTATGAGGTGAAAGCCCTTGTAATGCATTTTTCTCTGAGACGGAGAAATTTGAGGTGAAAGCCCTTGTCCATCTCTAAGATGGAGATGTGGTTCTTTCCACCCTCTGGGAGTAGCCATGGTGGATGTCATGTTGAGAGACTCCATGACAACATCACGTTGAGAGACTCCGTGATGAATCCTTTGTACTTGTGTTTATACACACATGGGGGTAGCCATGGTGGACGTCATGTTGAGAGACTCCATGACGACATCACGTTGAGAGACTCCGTGATGGGCACTTGTACGCGTGTTTCTTTCCACACATGGGAGTAGCCATGGTGAACATCATGTTGAGAGACTCCATGACAACATCACGTTGAGAGACTCCGTGATGAACCTTTGAGCTTTCCACAAATGGGTGTAGCCATTGGTGGGCGTCATGTTGAGAGACTCTATGACGAAGATATCTCCCTAGCTAAGAGGGAGTGTTAGTGTTTGTAGCTTAGGGAGATATTTTCTCCTAAGTTAATATAATAAATGATTATTAAGGCAAGTATTACAAAATTATATTTTATATTTGCTATTTATCAAAAAAGGCCGACCTAGGTGAAGAGTCGCCTTGCTTGTGAAGAGGCACCTTACATTGTATATATAGAAGGTGATGTTCATTTCATTTTATCATCAATCAATTTATTCTCAAGACAAGTTCGCATACTTCAAGCAGGTGTTCACATTCATTCAGCAGATCGATATTCGCACTTCAAGGAGATCAATATTCATTGTTGCTTGTATGTTTGCATCTAGAGAGGTGCTATTATCATTGCATCAGATTGGCCTAATGTTTGGCCATGTTGTAAAGCAGACTTCTGTTCTTTCATCAATATATAAGTGATATATTTGTGGCTGGGTTTTTCTCCCTCAGGAAGGAGGGTTTTCCCAGGATATATGCTGTGTTCTATTGTTCATGTGCTGTTGTATTTCTGTGTTTCTGTTTATTGCATTTCTGATTAAAACAATAACATAGCTTAGAATTGGTTTACACACACAAGATTAAGCAAATCAAATGATGGGAATTGCATTCAAACACAATGAACACACATCACTGAAATCAGCAGCACGGAGGGTGCAATTTTCAATAAATGCAATTGATTTAGTTAAACAACACATACACGAGATCACACAAAAACTTGATTAGTTATTTCAACAGAAAATTGACATACAAATTATCATTCAAAAAATCTAAGTTCACGAAACACTTATTTATAAGTATTTAGAATATTTTGCATGATAAATAAATAAAAAACAACTGTAGTTCCTATGCCAAGAATAGTTTGCTTGCAATCCAAGCAAGCTTAAAACACAAAATTGTCCCCAAATACATCTAAATTTATTTATTTTTAAATAAATTAATGATGAGAACATATATCCCTATAAATAGGCCTTCTAGAAGGTCATCTAAAAATATGAAATCTTTGAATAGATCTTCTGATAAGATCATCTTGAAATATCTGTCTTCCAAAAATAATTGTGGCCAAAAGTAGCAGATTAAAACTAGCCAGTCTGATAGTTGGCTCCTTGGAATAATTCTGATACATATTTCTCCTTCCAACAGTGATAGATCCTTTGAAGAAACTTGAAGCTAACAACTCAGAAAACCAGCTAACAACTCAGAAAACCATCTTGGTGACTTGAATTTTAAGACCCCAGACATTGAAGATGAAACCTTGACATTCCAACCGTAGACCTTGCTTGATAAACACTTAACATGATCTTCGTTGTGTAGTCATTGAACCATCAACCTTGAAGCACATTGAATGAAGAGTGAAGGAAATGATAAACTTTTAGTGTTTGCCATCCAAACCCTATTACCTTATGTCAATCTCATGAATTTAGTGCTATGAAACTTTGCCATAGGTGTTGGCAGAAAAGAAACTAGTGTTGGTCCTTGAAAACCTGCAACAAAACTTGCAAATGAAGAACTATTTTCTGGGGAACTTTCTTCAATGGCATCTTTTGTGTTTTGAAGGTGAAACTTGGCTTCTTCCAATGCAAATACCCACTACTTGAGTTCATGTTCAGATTTTATTCTAAATTGGAGTTCATTCTGTCACTTAAGTGATGTGTACTTTTTCACTTATGAGCACCTTTTTTTTGTTTTCAAATTCACATCTAAGTCATGAAGTGCACTCATCATTTATGCACCTTTTTGACATGTTTGATCACTCACTTTAGTGACTTTCTCTCTCTAGGCACACCTTTTGGACCCATTTGAACTTTTTCTTTATAATTTGAGGCTCACTAAAGTGAATTTCTTTCTCTGTGTGCACATTTTGGGGCTTTGGTGCAGTTTTCCTTGTAGTTTGAAGTTGACTTTAGTGACTTTCTCTCTCTAGGCACAGTTTTTGGGATCTTAGTTCAATTTTTCATATTTTTCACTTAAAACATGGCATTGCCCCCATGAAGTGCAGGCTTTTCACATATATACCCTTTTTCATGTTTTGAAGTTGATATTGAAGTTATGGAACACATTTTCTCTCTAATGCAGCTCTTGGACAAAAAGGTTCACTTTTTGTTCTAATATGAACTTGACTTTTCACTTCTAAAAGCACACCCTTTGACTTGATAGGATGTTTTTGGCAGTCAAAAGCATTCGGCTTGACTTGGTAAGCATTTATTCCACTTGAAACTCACAAAATAGCCTTTCTCCTCATGCGTGCACACCTGGACAACTTATGAACTTTTTCCATCACTTAATGATTCAAAACTTATCTAAATGCGCTCTAAGAACCTTGATGTATCATTTCCATGCCTTAGACACTCTTGCCTTTCCTGCCTTTGGAAAGTCTTGATCTTTACCTCGCCATATGTGTTGGAAAATTCCTTTCATTGATCCCTGACTTGAAACATCTTGAACAACCTTCATAACCATAGGAAACAAAAACTCACCTAGAGGCCCAAAAAGAGGAGAATCAAGAAATTGACTTGAAAATAACTCAATACAAAAAAGTTTCATATGGGTTCAACAATGATAAGCATACAATCAAAATCGTTCCAAATGGGATTATCCACTATGCCTTTGAGAGGATTTTGTGTATCCTCATAATTTTGTTGGCAAAGTTTGTCATGATCATGTCTAATTTGTGACATAATCTCTTGTTGATTCTTCAATCATTACTTCACACAATAGGAGGCTATGATAGACAAGCAATGCTTAACCATAAGTTACGTACACAATCAAATCACGAGCAGCATAAATACCTTTGTTTTGATCATCACTTCATTACTGAACCCTAAGTTATGTGCACAGTCAAATCTTCATTGCGAGCATTGCTTCATTGCAAAATCCTAGTTATGGTTACAGTCAAATTGCATCACTTCATTGGTAAATCTTGAGTTATGGTTAATGGTTAATAGATGACTTAGGGTTAAGAAAGCATCACTTCATTGCTAAACCCTAAGCTATATGCATGTTAGTGTTTTATAGCTTCGGGAGCTATTTTCCCTTAGTTAAAGGCTGGTTGGCCTGCATGCTTCAATTAATATTTTATATCTTGTATTTTCTCTAGGGGCCGACCTAAAGAAGAGGTTGCCTTGTTATGTATTTAAGGAGGATCAAGTCCTCTCATTTGTGTATCACAATTCATCCTCTCAAGTTCACCTCTCCTAAGCAGCAGCAGAAGTTCGCATCCTCCTAGCAACAGATCATTTAGTAGCAGCAGTTCAATCTCAAGGACAATCACATTCATTTGTATCTTTGCATCAAGGAGAGGTGCTATTATTCATTGTATTAATTCGCCCTTGAGTAAGGCCTGAGTTGTAAGCAGATTTCTGCTCTTATTCATCTGATATATATATAAGAGAGATCATTTCTTGTTGGGTTTTTCTCCCTCGAATAGGAGGGTTTTCCCAGGGTAAACATCGTGCTCATTGTCTATGTGTTGCATTTTCTGCTTTCTGTTAAATCTGATCCTAAAACTAACATGGTATCAGAGCAAGGTTCTGGAATATCCCGATCAGATTTGACAAAACAATTTGGGTTTTGTGAATACAATTCAATATTAAGCTCGAGAAGAGTCAGAGGTGTCAATTTAGATTGAGGTTAGATCATCGAATGAATTGTTGAGTCCAAGAAAGTATTATATTTCTGGGCCGATATGAAGGAGAAACACAAATATACAGAGTTGGAGAATACGAATGGTTACAGATAATGAAGCTTTGTCTAGCCGGCTGTATAAGAAATTGAAGGAGACGAAAATCACTAGTGAATGAATTTAATTGATGAGCCATTAAATATCTTTAGTTGGGAGCTTCAATGATTAAATGCTACTCTGGTGTTGTGCATTGCAAGAAGGCCAGATTAGTATTGACATGGGAAGAGATACACGGCTCCATCGTAGGTGTCATTGACATTGCTTGGCATATTAAGGAGAAATCGAAGATAGAGAAGGAAGATTTATAAATAAATGCTATAGCGTGTGCACCATTCATAGAGATAACTGGGCATAAGGGAAAGACATGAGTTCAATTTTTAAGAGCCTACCGACACATCTAAGGCATTGTATTTTTTAATTTGGGCCATTCAGTATCAAGGCGGAAGAGATTTAAGGAGCTGCTTCAAAAATTGAAGGATCTGCATTTTAATAGAGGTGCTAATTGAGACACAAGGATTTTTGAAGTAACTTGGTGGCATAAGGAGGCTCTGTTTTGGACAGACGTCACCAACAGATTGAAACATCAAAGTGGGCATCTACAGGTCAGGGATATTGAAAATAAGGAAAAATATAAGAATTTACAGGCTGAGGAGCAAAGGAAAACGACCAGGAGGTTGGAGCAGATATAAGGTGGAGTCGTGACTTTGCTGGGAAGAGACTGCAAGACAAGGGCTTGACTGTATCTATAGAATTGACCAACATAAAGAGATAAGTATTTTATGTTTGAATAATGATCATGAATTTTATGTAGTTAATAATAATTCATGCAATAACATTGGGAATAGTGAATCATGTATGCATCTAGCATTGATATTTCTCTTCTGGATAGTTTAATTCTATGAACTATTATTATGGATAGTTTAATTCTATGAACTATTATTAATCTCTCAAAAATGCTTCCAAGATGGATTGAGGAGCATAAGGATGATGAGAGATTGCATAAGGAATTCAAGGGGAGAAAGAGCTTGATGCATCCTGTGAGGAAGTCATGGCGGCTAAAGAAATGAGCAAACATGGAGACATAGCTTGCAGCCTTGGGTCTGAGCTAGTGGTGCATAACTCTCTTGATTCTTCACTCGAAGGCACAAGGTTGGGTCAGCCTTGGATGGAGAATTTGCGATCAATTTCTTCGAAGAGGAGGAAATGACATGTAGAGGGAGTTAAATTCTGAGAAATCAAGACTCAAGTTGAGATCATGTCCAAGAAGAGGACGAAGGTTCTGAGTCCCATCAATGGAGGGGACCTCACTTCCAAAGGATTTCTTTGCAATCTCTAAGGTAGGGATCAAGAGGGAGTTCTGTGACTCACTGAGAAGAAGTGAAGGTGTCAGCTAAGTGGGTTGCAGTGTTTGGAAGACCTCTTCAGTTGCAGAGAACAAAATTGCACAAGACAGTCAATCTGGATTTGACTTTGGTAGCTCTGCAAACCTATTCAGAATAGGGTGATCTGGGATGAGGCCGAGAAGGACAGTCCTGAACTCTTGCAAGTCAGTAGTGCCAGAGGTGTGCGTTGGAAACCATTCCTCTAAGGCAAGTGTTGCAGGCAATCTTGGACGAGGAGGTTAGGAGGTTGATGCAAGTACTTGAAGCTTCAAAGGGAGTCACATCATTATGAAGATTTGTGTAGTGTATATTTCTTTGAGACGGAGAAATATGAGGTGAAAGCCCTTGTAGTGTATATTTCTATGAGACAGAGAAATATGAGGTGAAAGCCCTTGTAGCGTATATTTCTTTGAGACGAAGAAATATGAGGTGAAAGCCCTTGTAGTGTATATTTCTCTGAGATGGAGAAATATGAGGTGAAAGCCCTTGTAGTGTATATTTCTCTGAGACGGAGAAATATGAGGTGTGAGCCCTTGTTCATCTCTGAGACTGAGATGAGATGTCATGTTGAGAGACTGCATGACGACATCACGTTGAGAGACTCTGTGATGAAATCTTGTACATCTTTGAGATTGAGTTGTGGGTGTAGCCATTATGAGCGTCATGTTGAGAGACTCCATGACGAGGATATCTGGAAAATACCTCCCTAGCTAAGAGGGAGTGTTAGTGTTTTATAGCTTCGGGAGCTATTTTCCCTTAGTTAAAGGCCGGTCGGCATGCACGCTTCAATTAATATTTTATATTCTTTATTTTCAAAAGGAGCTGACCTAGAGGGAGTTTGCCTATCTTTGTATATAATGGAGTTGATTTCATTTCATTTGGATATCATCACAACATTCTCTCAACATTCGCATTCCTAAGCAGCAGATCGTTATTTTCAGCAGAGATCAGTTTTCAAAGAAGAAGATCATTCATTCCAATTCGCACATTTAAGAAGTTCGCACTTGCAGCAGCAGCAGCAGTTCGATCTCAAGGACAATCACATTCATTTGTATCTTTGCATCAAGGAGAGGTGCTATTATTCATTGTATTAATTCGGCCTTGAGTAAGGCCTGAGTTGTAAGCAGATTTCTGTTCTTATTCATCTGATATATATATAAGAGAGATCATTTCTTGCTGGGTTTTTCCAGGGTAACCATCGTGTTCATTGTTTATGTGTTGCATTTTCTGCTTTCTGTTAAATCTGATCCTAAAACTAACAATGCATAGTCAAAGTGCAATCAACATAAATACCTATGGTTTGAGCTTCATGACTATGTGTTGGGTGCGGTTTGAGCAACAAGAGGGAATTATTATTGCTGTGTTGATTGAGTAGTAGAGGGCCTTTTTTTCTTTGAGTCATTCAAACAAAGCAATTGCTAGTTCCTTTGTTGTTTCTACAATTATTTTGGCATTTGCAACTCCTTTTCTGTTCTTGCAATTCATCCAGCACACAAAATGAGTGAAATGACAAATGTTTAGGGTTTCAGATGGTAAAAAAGGAGCATTAAAAATTTCACCCATTGTTGGAATTGTCAAGGAAACATCTTGGGAATGCCATGGGACTTGGCATCGCCTAAGTATGTGCATCAATGATTCCACACAATTCTGACCTAGAAAATTCAAACCTTGCCTGATTCCACATTCCATTTCATTTCTGAATCTGATTTCTAGATAAATTGTATTTCAAAACACAATTTTTTGCGGATTTAGTAACTTAGTTTTAATATATTTATGTATATTACAAATTAAATATATCAAAGACTAATTTAATATATTTATATAGTTGAATAGTATCTAGATGTGCAAAACTTGGGGGAAAAATTCCACACATGGAAAACCTGAACCTGACCCTGAACTCAATCACAAACCAGCATCTTTTGTTTCATTAGCTTATATATATAAGTTAATGAAATGAATATTATATCCTAATGCCACCTTGTAATGTATATTTCTATTAGCTTGGTGTAATCTTGATATATAAATTTTGATTAAGAGTAAAGTTGGGTTTTTTAAAGGGAAAATGCTAACTTGGATACAACAATAAGGCCCACCTAACAACAGTGAACTATAAGATGATCCAATAGCAGTAAGGCTGTAAACCAGCACTAACAACCACAAACTAACAACTCAATAATAGCTCAAAACAAAACAGCTCGTAGCTAGGACAAAACCATATAGTGTAGAACAATTCGCCCACATGGAAGAAAAAGAAACCAGCAGCCATAGGGCTAGATAGGTGGCTTGAAGCCTTAGCGATCTAGAGGTCTTTAAACCCCATTAGCAACCTTGCTCATAGAATAATTGAAGTAGGAATTATTCCTTATCAAGCTCTCTTAACTATCAAATGAAAAACAAAAGATTTCATTGAGCTTCTTGTACACCTCATACTAGAAAAATATCTAGTTTACAAGGAGGAGAGGGCAACCCATGCACTTCAAAATGGAGCAAAGAGGAAAGTGCAACCGTTTATACTAGATATTTTTCTATGTTTGCCAGCTCTAAGGCTTAAATGCTCCATTTTTATTTTTTCCTTGTATGACAATGGTGAGTTGAAAGAAGGCTGAATTGTCCTATTAGTGCTAATATCACTATCTTCGTAGAGAGGTCACACTAGACCCCCACCAACACCTTTCCCCTTCCTACATACCTGCTTTGGAAACCTCAAATATGGAGAAACCTTACCAAGGGACTTAGAACCAAGAATGGCATTGCTAATGCTCTCAACTTCTCTAGAGCTATCCCTACCCATTGAAGGGCAATCCTCAACTACTTTATTTTCCTAAACTTGACTAACCACTTTAGGCTTCGACTAATCCATTTCATTTACCTGAGGAAGACTGTAATGATCTGACCCAAATTCTTATACCAAAATATTGCAATTTTCACAGTCATTTTGTTGAACAGTTTGCAATAAGTTTGTTTGAAAATTGTTTTCAACTTGTTTTGAAAAGATTTTTGTGAAAACCTCAGCATAGTATCAATTTTCCAATCATACGATATGGATGCAATTTAGTTAATGTCCAATTTGTCCACTACCACATAGATACAATCTCAGCCCTATACTCTAGGAAGACCTATGATAAAATCCATAGATATGCTCTCCCACTTCTGCTCAGGGATAGGTAAAGGCTGCAATAAACCCTCTAGGAAAGTATGCTCTGACTTGTTCTGCTCTCAAGTCATACACTCATGAACATGATGCAAGACATCATCTTTGAGACCCTTCCAAGAAAATCTCTCTAATTTTCCGATAGGTTTTGAAATAACCTGGATGTCCTACAAGGGGAGTATCATGAATGGCCCATAAAAAATTCTCCTTCAACTTCAATTCAGGCACCAAATAAATTTTGTCCTTGTAGTAGATGACCTCATCTACCACCTTGTACTTGTCATCATGAATCCTTCCATCCATCAACTTGGATGCAAAAGTGTTTTTGGAATACTCAACTAAAAGATGAGCCTTCCAATCAGCTGAAATCTCCATCAAGAAGCATATAGTGGGTTTCCTAGAAAGAGTATTTGCTACAATATTCCTCTTCCTTTTCACATACTCAATGTCAAAATCATATGCCTGAATTTCCTTGATCCACTTTTGTTGTCGCTCATTCAAGTACTTCTACTCAAAGAAGTATTTCAAACTATTATGGTTTGTTCTAACAACAAATTTTCCACCTACCAAGTATTGCCTGAATTTTGCCAACACATGCATGATGGCAAGCATCTTCTTATCGTAGATGGAATATAATCTCTTTGCATCATGGAGCTTCCTACTCTCATAAGCAATGGGATGCTTGTTCTACATAAGTATTGCTCCAATCCCCTCACCAAAAGCATCACACTCTAACACAAAGGGCTAAGAGAAATCAAGTAATGCCAAAATAGGACAAGTGCTCATTACCTACTTAAGTTTGTGAAATGTGCGTTGAGCCTCCTCAGTCCATTTGAAAGCTCCCTTCTTAGTGAGATTTGTAAGAGGTGCACCAAGTTGAGAGAACCCTTTCACAAACCTCCTGTAGTAACTGCAAAGGCCGAAGAATCCCCTCAACTTTGTTAGTGTCTTCAATGGTGGCTAGTCCAATATAGCTTGAATTTTCTCTTGATGGACCTTCACTCCATCCGCACTGATCAGATGCCCACTGATCACATACCCCAAGCAACGTATCTCTGTCAATCCAAACTCACACTTGGAAACTTTGGCAAACAAATATTGTGCCTCCATGATGCCCAACACCTCATCAAGGTGCCTGAGATGATCCTCCCAAGTCTTGCTATAAATAAGAATATCATCAAAGAATACTAGTAAAAACTTTTGCAGCTTCCTATTGAAAATGTGGTTCATGCAAGACTAAAAGGTAGCGGGAGCATTGGTCAACTCAAAGGGCATGACCAGGAACTCATAGTGACCATAATGACACTTGAATGCTGTTTTGTGAATTTTGTGCTCTTAAACTCAGATCTAATGGTATCTAGAGCGAAGCTCAATCTTCGAAAAATATACTGCACCATGTAACTCATCCAAAAGTTCATCGATCTTGGGAATGAGATACCTACTTTTGATAGTCTTTTTATTGAGTGCACAATAATCAATGGACATTCACATAGTCCCATCTTTCTTCTTCACCAGGACAATTGAAGGAAGAAAGGGACTTGAGCTAGGCCTGATGTGCACCATATCCAATAACTCCTTAATTGTTTTCTCGATCTCCTCTTTGAATCTCTTTAGATGCCAATAAGGAGTAGTAATAATGGGCTTACGGCCCTCCTCTAGCTCGATCACATACTCAAAACCCCTGTCAGGAGGTCTCCTAAGAGGAATGTCACTAAAGACCACACTATGCTTATTCAAAACGGATTTGATATCCATATGATACTATCCATCACCAACAAAAGGAGTTTTAGAAGAAATCAAACACTGGGCTGCCCAAGCAACATCACGATGTTTGAATATACTCTCCATCCTCTTAGCTGTCACAATCCTGGGTGCACTATTGGACATACCCCTTAGGACCACTTTCTTTCCATCCACTCTAAACTTCAACTCCATGGTTTGAAAGTTTTGTGAGTACTTTCCCAATGAGTGTAACCATTGAACTCCCAAGACTACATTAGTCTCCCCAATGCCTACTACTTAAAAATCATTAGTCATTGTGTAATTACCTAGAGCTATGCTCAACTATGGAATTCGCATAGTACAAGTAATGGTGAAGCCATCTCCAACCATCACTTTGAAGCCCTTGAAGTCCTTTGGCTGTAAGCCCCTTTAAGCCACCAGGGCCTCATCTATGAAGTTGTGGGTTGCCCCATTGTCAATCAAGACTATAACTCGCTGCCCTTGTAAGACCCCTCTTACTTTGAATGAATTATGCCTAGGGGTATTAGAAAGAGTTGCAATGGTTCCTCCCTTCCCTTGTTTTGATAGATGTGTCTCCACATTTGTTGGTTCCCCATCCGAGTCATCCTGCTCATTACTAGTAGCTCCTATCTTCTCCTCCTCATCATCTGAGACCACCTCTATGTAATGAACCTTCCCTTTCCCCAAACAACTGTGACGAGGGCCCCAAGGTTCTTTGCAAGAGAAGCAAAGCTTTTTCCTATGTATTTCATTCCTTACCTCATCATCCATGTTGTTCCTCTTAGGCAACTCTTTTTGGAAAGGTTTCTTATCCTTCTTTGGTGGAAATGGTTTGGGCTGGAATTTGTTTCTAGGTGTTAAACTCTCCATGTTTCGAGTCCTCTTGATGGCATCCTGTAAAGTATTCAGATCAAATGCTTTGACCCAACCACGAAGTGGTTTCGACAATCCCTCCATAAATAGAACAATTAACCTATGCTCAGAAACATCTATGACCATGATTGGGAGTTTTTGAAACTCGGATATGTAAGAGTTAACTGATCCTACCTATCTTAATTGTGCCAACTCTTTGAAGTGTAACTTAGGATTCTTTTTATCAAACTAGAAAGATGCAATTCTTTTTTTAGGTGAATACATTTTCTCCTTATCACCATTTTTAATTGAAGTAGCCATTTGAACTTCTTTCCCTTGTAGCATTGTCACTCACATTTGTTTTGCTTGAATGTAGTATTGAAGAGGCTTTGCAAACTATTCCATCCCATTGCCCTCTCCTTCTAGCCTTCAAAAGCTTGAGTCATCATAGCTTGCCATTCATCATCCATGAATGATGTGCAAACGCTATTAATAGACAAACTAGGCCATGCCTTACTAACTTGATAGATTGACAAGGATAACCTGACTAGTCATTGACTAACATGTAAAGGATATTGACTACAAGTTTGAAATGAAAAAGAGTTTCATAGGGTACCAGTATTGGTAGTAACACAACATTAGGCCATTCCCCACTCAGCAAAAATTCTTAAAGAAAAAGAAATTTAAAAAAGAAAAGAAACCTAGAGCCTTTATGGGGGGACCACAAGGCCCTCCAACCTAAAGATTGTCATATTAAAAAATCATATTATGCCATTATGATTATCAAATGGATTATTTGATTGCTTCTTTACACTTACTTTAAGCTATTTTAAATTTTAAAATGTCAAATATTATTTTATTAACTGTCACCCTGCTGCCCCCTATGGTACCCAAAATCTAGGAAACCTTTTGCTGTCCCCAAAACCCCCGCGCTCACATCCCCCTATCCAAGAAACTCAGAGAAACACTGAATTATTCTAAACATGCAAGGGCAAACCTCCAATAGATAAAAATCAAGAGTTGAGAGTTGCTGAGGTATCTCGAGAACTGCAGGTCTTTGTTTGTAAACTGGCATACACAACTTTTGATTATTGGAAAACAGCAAATTTTCATTGATATTACAATGCTGCTTTTGATTTAGAAGAAATACTAGATTTTGACTTCTGTTCTATTTGTACAAAAAATAACATATGAAATGTTTTATCCGGAAAAATATTTATGAGGTGATCTTGGATGTTGTAAAGTGTTTCTTCAATGACTTAAAAACATGTAAAGAGATTAAAAAACAATGCAGATACTTCCCATCAGCATATTTCTGGCAAGGATAGCATGTTGTGACACTATTTATCGACCCAATGCCATCATTTTTATGTTCCTAATATGATATCTTAAGAGGAAAGGATGAGTATGCTGGAAAAAGTCTCTTATTGTATCCTAATCCCAATTGTGATCTACTCGACTGACATCTGGGAAGATATATGGCCCTAACGAGAAGCAAACTGCACATATGATTTGTATATAGCTTGAATAGAGTAAAAAAATATTTCCTTAATGTAACTGTCTTGTTTTGAAGTTTTCAAATAATAAAAGACTCTGAAGCATTTCTTTTGTGGAAGATATTAAAGTCCAGACAAGAATTATACTATCTATCAATTTATGAAGTGAAAGGTAATTGATTGATATTTTTATACTTTATAATTATTGTTAAATTTTAATCAAAGTACTTGTCTTGAAACAATAACCAATAGTTACAATCTTGTTTTTTATCCACAACTTTTTTTTTAATGTGTTCTTTCTAGTGTAAATTAAAAATCATTAACATGGTTAATGTAAAGTTGGCTGATGCAGGTCCCTTGCATTTTGGGTGTAGATTTGTCGGCAGAAGACCTTTCTGAGTATATTCAGCAGGTAGATGTTGTTTTTCCATCATTATCAAATAATTATTTACTGTAATAAGGTGATAAATTGCCTGTTTTTGTTCAATTTTATTATGTGGATAAATCATACAAATAGCTAAGAAACCATTAAACATTTCCTAAACTTAATGCATTAGTAAACTGAACTATAAAGAAGCTTAGCTATGTAAATCATTTGTGCTGCAAATATTTGTGCTTTTACTTTGCTCTCTAGTTCTGTTTCTGTTCTTAGGCTGCTTCTGCTTTTTGTCTGAACAATGTGCCAATTGTTTTTCATCTAAGCTCGGTTTCTTGTATCATTTGTTTATTTGTTTCCTTGTATCTTTTCGGCCATTGATATGTTCTGGTCCCTCGTGAATTGCCTCCTTTTCCATCACAGGCCCCTCATCAACAAGTACAGATTTTTACTGAAACTGAAGCATCTACCAACACAGGTGTCCGGAATCTATGAAACAATGATCAATCTGGTCTGATGTCATTTTTCCAACTTGTTTTTAATCTATTGCTACAATTGATTTTGTGTAGAGGTGTTATAGAATGTTTCCTGTGTATCCCCAGCACCACCAAATTCTATGAGAGTTGAGCTCATATGTTCTGCATAAGAACTTTACAATATATTAATCTTATCATTATGCAAGGCTGATTTTAGGTTAGCTAAAGCTTTTTCTTCCCAACCATAGGTCATATCACTCACGATTGCATCTGAATATGATAGAGGCCATGCTGGAAATTCTTGTATTTCTGTCTTAACAAATCAGTCTTGATAGCATAAACTCAGTTACCTATGATTAAAACTTATCAAGAACTTGTGTTAGACATATACTTTTCCATTTCTATTTCTTTATATGATATGTAGCAATGCTTATTAAAAGAAAAATTCTTTTGTTGGTAATTCATAAACTTCATGGATATTTGATTGGAAAGTCTTATTGACATGGATTTCTTTACAAATCCTTATTGCTCACAAGTTCTAAGCTTATTAGAAGAACTTTAAAGCTTTCAAATTAGGATTTTTGTAGCATGTACAACCACTATGGCTGATTTTTAACATCTTACAATCCTTATGCAAGAGTTAACATGCTTACATATATGGCTACATTCATTTCATCCTTTAATTCATACCCCAAACAATGCTACTACACCAATGTAAATGGTTTAATCAATTCACAAAACCATAGTGCAACTAAGTTACTGGTTCGGGCTCGAGGGTTCGGTTAAAAAATTTTGGGGGGTTGGGTTCGTTTTGGGTTCGTCCATACAAAAACATATAGAAATCAGAAATATATACATATTTACAACAGTAATTAAGTTCCAAATACCACACATAGCTTCATATATTGCATATTAAACAAAACCACCATAAAAATAAAAAATATTAGAATGTCAATTAGTCAAACTTGAATGTCATGATATATATTATATATTAAAAATTAACTACATTGTTGCATAATGCATTACTCCTTGTAGGTAATTATAAAGTAACATCAAGGGAAGATTGTCCAATTGGATGACAATATTATAGATGAAGACTTGTAGGAAAATTTGAAAACTTGGAGAGTACTTGGCAAATCAAATGAATTCAATGGGGATTTGGGGGTAGTGCCCCCAACGGGGTCGAGGGGTAGCATCCCTTGTGGGTGCGAGCAGGGTCAAGGGGTAGCACCCTTTGTAGGGGCAAGTGGGGTCAAGGGGCAGCGCCCCTCATGGGGGTTTGGGGGCAACACTCCCAATGGGGTTGAGGTGTAGCGCCCCTCGCGGGGTCTAGGGGTAGTGCCCTAGGCACACTCCTTGTCGCAATATAGGGTAGGGTCTAGGGGCTGAGCCCTCGCCACCAAGCCCAAATTAAGACCTCCAAATCCACACAAACCTTCATGGCGTACACCATTTTGCATTCACAATAAGACCCAAATTAAGACCTTCAAAAGCACACAAACCTTCATGGTGCACATCACCTTAGGGTTTTGGGGGCGAATTGCACTTTTTAGAGTGTAAAAAAGTAAAAAATATTTAAAAGAAATTTGAAAAAGGAAAAATTTGCCCGTTTTTCATGAAATCCGCCCAAATTCCCCTCGGGTTTGCCCGGGTTCGTTCGGGACGAACCCATAGATTGTGGGCGGGACCCTGCCCGAACCCACCAAGGACCGAATCCGAACTCTAAACTCGGGCCGGATCGGACTAGGACCCAGGCTGTCTAGGGGCTGGACCGGTAACATAGTAATGCAATCAAGAGTATAACTCATGTGAGGTTAATTCCAAAATTCATATGTTGAGAAAAATAAGTACTATGCTTTCAAATAACTGATTGTCTTAATATGAAACTGCATCTTATCCACTTGTGCAATGGATTGTTAGCAACCTTGCAAAAAAATAACATAAACAAGTGAAAGCAGCAATATCACATGAAAGAGGATCAGCACGACTTACCCTAGAGAAACCTAATGTGGGAAGAAATCTCCAGTAAAAATTAACTATTAAGATCAATTATACAAGCTTGCTCCTTTCATGAGGGCCTCTAAACATCTTCCTAGCATCCTATCCTTTGTACACAGTGAAATCCATGACTAAGCATAGTCTAGTTATCCAATAATCCTTGGCAATGAACTACAACCACAATATCTAGGATCATGAAAGGATTACAATTAGAAAAACCCTAAGTTACCGATTCGTTTTTGGATTCGGTACGGTGCCGAATCCGTACGGATTCGGCAAAAATTTTTTGGGTTTGGGTACGGCTTGGGTACGGCAATACAAAAAACATATAAAAATCAGAAATATATACATATTTGCAGTAGTAATTAAGTTCAGAATACACCACCATATTAATAGTCTAATAACATAGCAAAAATACATCACCACTTTCATAGTCACTAAGTCAAATATTAAAATATTAGTGATTACTCGATTGTCATGATATAAAATTATAAATTAAAGTTCAAACATAAAATGTCAAACGTTTACAATCAGCCATTATTGATCATTGATCAATCTGAATCATATGGGTCATCATTATCAAACAAACTAGCATTATTAGATGCTACATTTTGCGTAGAACCACAAATAGCATTCGTGGCACTCGCACAAGCACTGCCACTAGCAGTAGCAGTAGCACCGACACTACCACTCTCACGATCAGTAGCTGCTCCAGGCTCATACTCATCATCAATATCAAGTGCAGCTAAGTGACTTGTGGAAGCATCCAAGTCAAGCTGCTCTGGCTCAATATCCCACCTCCTTGTGTCTCCTTCTTTGTAGGAACTTTGCTTGTGTGTAAGGAGGCGCAAGTTTGAATGCACATACACCAAGTCCTCTGCCTTTTTTGAATGCAGCCTATTGCGTTTTATTGAGTGGATGAAGGAGTATGTGCTCCAATTCCTCTCTGAAGAAGATGAACTAGCAACCTATTAAGAGTCAAGACCAAATTAAATAGTTAAGAGTTACAAAATTTAACTAAACAAAATTATTAATTAATATAAAATTATAAATTAAAATTAAAATTACAAAATATAAAACTTACTTGGGATAAGATTTTTATTGCAATTGGTTGGATGTGCATGTATTCTTGCCCATGGAAGTACCACCAACTATGACCATCTACCCTGTACTTGTCTCGAAGAGCATCAAGATTCTGAGCAACACTACCGGAGCATGCAAAAGCCATGAACTCAGCCCTCACTCGATCACGTTGGTCACGATCAGTGAAGAGTCTCCGAATTGCTGCCTTGTAACCTTGAGCCACTTCAACATCCCTATATGGAGCAACTCTTGATGTAACAGAAAGAAGCTCAGGACTATAATATTTGGGACTCAATGCAAAAGCAAGAAGATGCAATGGAGTGGTCATTTTGTTCCATCTATCAACCATGATTTCCTGTAGCTCTTTGAAGAACTTTTCATCAGGATCTTCCTCTTTTGCATTGATGATGGTTTTCATCTTCTCAATCATTGAGTCGATACCATCATATACTTCTCCCAAACAAGGTCTATCCATGTCTGTGTAACGGATCATGCTCAGTATAGGCTCAGTGAAACTGACCAGGTACTCAACACGATCCCACCAACAATCATCTAGGATCCTTTGCCTGATCCTATTTGCCCTTTCACTGCTAGATTGCTTCCATATGGCCCAATTAGGGCTGATTACCATGGCACAAAGTGTCATGTCCCCGTTTTAGCTGACATTGTTTGTCGAGGGAGTTAGCCTATAATTTCAATCCTCGTAGGCTGACAGGGTGTGCAGAGGATCATCGGAGGCAGTTACTCAGTGTTTGGTAGCTCCAGTTTCGCTGTTGTGGCAGGTTGGGCCTTCGCAGAATCTTCCAGAGAGCTTTTTCAGGAACTTTCTATTTTTAGAAAGTTAGGTCAGGCGGAAGCTGCTATTTCGGGCAGGGCACCTGGTTCAACCTTTCAGCTCAGAATCGACCCAGTTCAGCAGTTTGATGATTAGATGGAGAAATAAGGGGTATTTAATGAATTATTAAATATTTAATAATTTGACTTTATACTAAAGTCACTTTATTGAAATATTAAAATATTTAATTAATTTGGCCTGTTCTAAAGTATTTATTATACTTTATAATAAATATTAAATTTTGACTTAATGAATATTTATTATTCATTAAAGTAAGACGCCAATTAATTATTAATGATTTCTCCTAAAGTTAAAGGCGAATTAAATCATTTAATTTAAATGATTATTTTAAATGGAGATTGGGTCGAATTTATCAAAGGATATATATTTTGCAGTCAAGACAAATCGAACCATATTATGAAATGTTATTCTAATTTGTCTTTTGCTCTGAGCATTGGAGTTTGCAAACCTTAGGGTTTCTGGCAGACGAACGTTTCTGGAGAACGAAAACTCTTCAGAGATCAGGCAGACTGAGGCTGTGCAATACCAGCTGAAGCTTGCACTTGGTGATTTCATACAGAGATCACAGTTTGTGTTTACTGAGTTATTCATTCCGAGATTCACAGAGAATAAACATCTACCAGCAGGGCGAATCTTTCAGTGGTTATTTACCTGAGATCTGGCACACATTTCAAGAAACCGTACCATATTCTTGCTGCTGTTGTAGGCCGTACTTTTCTGTACCAGCAGGCCGTACCTTCTCAGTAGTCAGTGGAAAACATCAGAACTTAACTTCTATCAACCAGTTGGGGTGCGCCTTGGGTGTTCAGAGGTTCAGCATCAATTACAGTGACCAGAGATTCATCCTTTCATTCAGCCGTACTGTTCTCATCATTCTTTTGGCGGCTGCAAGAAGGAAACCAGGTTTTTGATAATAAATCTGTATTTTCATCTATATATTGCTATTTGTCTTTGTAAATGCTCTGGACAATGAAATAGATGGTACGCCTTGGCATTCTAAGCATTTCCTATGTATGACAAAGCACTTTTGATTTTTTTATGAATTTATTTGCAATTATTAGAGAAAATCGCAGCTTTGCATTTTTGCCTGAAAACCTCAAAAAAATACAAAAACCAGAAATCTGCAAAAACACACAAAAACAGTTAGGGTTTCGAAATCGAGAACCATCGGGGTTCTGACACAAAGTGCCTCACGAACCTTTATAAGTCGTCTCAACACAATTGTGTTGGAGGCAAAACGGGTCTCTGCAACCTGTTTGGAAATCAAAATTAAAATTAAAATGTAATTTAAATTTACAAAATCAAAATTTAAAATTAAAAGAAAACTAAAAATTTAAGAATATTGAGAATTTCAATTAACTTACCTTCAACAATTCCAATTTTGAGAATTGTCTAAATATTCCTTGTGTCATATGGTGGTTGGTGACAAACATCTGGATGTCTTCGCCCTCAGCATACACCTGTTTGATCCACTCAATTTTGGATCCAATTTTTTGTAGCATTAGATTGAGGGAGTGGACAGCACAAGGTGTCCAAAAAATGTGTGGATACTTCTCCTCAATCAATAACCCAGCAGCCCTACAATTTTTGGCATTGTCGGTTATAACTTGCACAACATTTTGATGGCCCACTTCTTCAATGGCTTGGCAAAGGATGTTAGCAATAAATGGACCATCTTTCACCTGTCCCTCACAATCCACTGCTCTCAAAAACATTGCCCCTTTAGGGGACACGGCAATAACATTGATCAATGGGCGATTTTTTGCATCTTTCCATCCATCAGAAACGATGGTCACCCCTGTTTCAATCCATGAATCCCTTATGGGCTTCAAAGAGTCTGCTACATGTTTCACCTCTTTCTCCAATAAGGTGCAACGCACCTTCTCAAAACTTGGGCCCTTATACCCCTTTGGAGCCTCATTAATAGATTTCACCATTTTTTGCCAATATGGTGAACGAACAACGTTGAATGCCAATCCATTGGCATAGACACATCTTGCTATGTCTTGATCAGCAATCTCTCTTGCCTCATTCTGAAATGAAACTTCCAACGGTCCCTTAGATCTTTTATTTGATGAGGGCACGGTTTGCTCTTGAGGGATGTTCATAAATGGATGGCTTTCTGTAGGTGGAATATAAGTAGGTGGTGTAGGGGGTTTCATGGATTGAGATCCTTTCTTCAAAGGATGGTTTTTTTTAAGACTAGCAGCTTTTTGATCTGCTTTTTCTTGCTCAGCAATATATTTCAACACTATGTCATCTGCAAGGCCTTTGCCATCACCTTCTGGAGGTCCCGGACAAGGTTTGATGCCAATATCAGGGATACTACACAAGTGGGCTTTCACTCGACTGTATGAGCTCGTGTATTGAATTTTGCAATGACCACAAATCCAAACAAATACTCCACCACCTGGACATTGTTGAACCATTTCTACATATTTCCAAAGGGGAGAGGTTGCACTTATTTTGAAACGAGATTGGCCTGAATTAGAAGCAGATGCCATTGTAATACCTAAGGGCCAGGGCACAATAGATTGAAATAATTTTGGTATTGAAATTTGAAACTAAAAAGCTTAAAAGAATGAGAACAATCAACAAAAGTAATAGTAATACAATAAAAACAAAACAAAATAGTTCATTTGTTAAACAGAAACTTAAAAAAAATGTAAAAAAAAAATCAAAAAATTTCAAAGAAACCTACCTTTTTTGAACAAATCTTGCTCTACAGTCTTCTTGAATCTTGGCAAACACTTGCAAGTGCTTAGGAATAGCACAGCAATCAACCTTGAACAACCAACGATCAGCCTTCAACTCTGTTCGAGCTTGTGCAAGCAAGAGAGCAAGTTCAGCAATGGAGGCAAAAAAACTCGTTTTTCTTTCACAAATTGTTAAAATGAAATTGTTTTTACCTATTTAGTGTGTTTGGAGGTCGAAATTAGGGTTGCAATGAATATTTTAATGTTTAGAAGTCAACATCCGGTCAAACAAATAATAAAAAATGATTAAAAAAAGACGTTTTTTGCGGACTGGGCGTTTTGACGTGAAAAAACGTCGCGGATTCTGCTCGGATTCGTCGCGCCGTATCCTAGAAGAATCCGCAGTGCCATTTCGAATCTGATACGTATCCACAGACAAAAGTTCGAATCCTGGGCGAATCGTATCGTACCGAATCTGAATCCGTACCGAATCGCACCGTGGTATCCGGGCTAAGTATATGGAATGGTAGGAAAAACCCTTTTTCAGCTAATGTAAGCTCTTTCAACCTTCATGAATCTCTTTTTCTCCACCTATCTCAGAAACATATCCTTAATGGGGTGTATTTATATGAGAGGAAGGTTCAATGAATCAACCAAGAGGAAAAGTAATGTCTCCTATGTGAACAGACAGCAAGAAGAGCCATTATTCTTGCATGGATTGTTATTTTTGCTATTTGGGCCTGTGTGGGACAGTTTCAATTATTGATGAATCCATCAGATGTGCCTTGTCTCATCAATGATGGATTCAACCCCAGTTGAACTGGTAGATGAGTTCAGCTGTGGATGAACTTGTCACTAATATCTAGTAGTACAACTTGCAAAGGTCATAAATTTTGCACATGGTTAAAATTACATACTTTTAAGCTGAATTTAAATATATAAAATATCACACTTTTTATAACTCCTTATGCTATTTTTTGATCCTGCAACAAAGTGCATTTTCATGCTGTCACTAGTTCAAATTGTATCCTAATGTTTATTTGATAATTTTTTTATTAATTTTTTAAATTGTAACAATAATATGCAATGACAAAAGAGTGCTATAAAGCAAGTGAATGCACATAGAAATTGCCACAGGGAAAGATGCACACTTGTTCCTATCATTTATATATTAGGCTACCTTGAGGATGTGTCCCTGGGGTTTTTTTAGTTGTCCTTGGAAATAGAGTCAGATTGGGGGCATGGGGAGTTGGACAATATCCATGCCCCATCACTGAAATTCTAAAACAACTGGACAACCCCTCAATTTGGAAGATCAATTTGGGGATGCCCCCAACTTTAGGTACATTGTGAGGATGCTAGGAGTCAGGACATCCCCAATAACATGCAATTATTTTACAAGAGAATAGGTAAAAAAAATAAAAAAAAATTATTGCAAGTGCTTCAATCTGGTGCCTGTATAAAATTTCAATCTGCCATCTTTGTCAAATGTTAATTTTGTTTCATCCCCACTAAACTCAACGTATGCACGTACATTCTGTTCATTTGTTGTCAAAATGATCATTTGTGTGTCAATCCAATCCAATTCATGGTTTCCCTGGTCAATTTGCAAAGTTTGTCATGTGATGGTTTTTATCCTTCAACTAATGACTTTTGCAGGAGGATGGTGATTGCCACGTCCGACAAAAAATAATGATACTGTTTGAGAAAATGTCAAAGGCATCAACAAGGGGCAGGGCAAAGAATGGAAAAATGGCTAAGGATTCAACCATTCCGCATCTGCGTTTTACACTACTTGAGTTAACAATCATGAGGGTTGAAGTTTTGAACCATATAAGTTGTCCACTTGGCTGGGTGTTCTGCCTACATGATTAAGTCTGGTCAGAATTCGACCTTGGCTATGGAATATTGTAAAGTTAACTTGTTTACTCTACTTGAGCACACTTTTGTAGTGGTTCAACCAAGTGATGTTTCCACCAACAATAGAAGTGGCGACATCAAGGACAAACTCCGCTCAAAATTCTGCTTGTGGTTTATGTCTTATGAAATTCCACGAAGCAGTGGTAAGAAAAGTGGCAACATTAAATGGTTTTTCTGCCTGGCAAATTTCACAAGAAGTTTTTCCTTAACCAAAGTCATGAGAATCTTTGCCCAGATCTGCAAAATTTGGCAAAATCAGACAAGAGCCTTGCCCTTAAAAGCCCAGGCACACTTTTGTGATGGTCCAACCATCCAAAACTTCTGCCCAAGCTTGGAAAATGGGTTAAGTGAGCCTAGCACCCACCTAAGATGGCTTAACCATGTTAAATCTCTTCCAATTATTCCAAACATGCCAATGTCAATCTCTGCCCAAGGCTTTTAAAAGATGGCAAAGTGTGTTTAAGTAAAAGAGGCACGCTTGTAATTGGGATCAACCATTGGATTTTTCTGCCCAGTAATTTGTGAAGTTGGCCAAAGCGTTATAAATTTCCACCTGCATTAATAAACATGGTTAAAGTGACTGAAATTTCCTTCAAAAATGGCAGTAATGCACAACAGTTCTGCCCAAACTTAACTTGGCTCAAATAACATAAAGTGGGGACACATGTGAGCTGGTTTAGCCACTAATAAGTTCTCGAGACTCTGAGTCTGAAAGATGGCAATTTTGTGGGAGGCTTAATTGTCTAAGATCTGCCAAACATGAAAGCTTGGCTCAAGTGCTTTTTAATTTTCTGCCCAGACTGAAATAGTCTTGTTTTAAGAGTACTCAAGTGGAAAAAGTGGGAGAGGTACTGTTAAGGTGTGCCTAGGAAGCAAGATAATGTGACATAAGTATCAAGGAGGTGCACTTGAGTGGAAAGACCATGTTTCAAGTATTGGAAATTAGTATCACATGGTTTCAGCATCTTCAAAAAGTGAAGGTCAGTGCTTGCAGTCATTTGAAACAGCAACACTTTGAGTATGCATGATGGCAGGCTTTGATAACTTCATGATACGTCTGTTTCATGCATTGGCAGAGAAAGACAAAACAAAGGTGACAGGGCTCTTCAATCTATTACAGCAGTGAAATAATGGTCCAGATTACATATAACAGCAGTCATACATTTTGGCTGTATTCGTACCTGATTTTGAGCATTTGTTATCAGCTGAAACAGCTAGGTCTTCAGCAAGCAATGAAAGAAGTTTTGAACATATTTTTCAGTTATAAACAGTTAGGGTTTCAGATTCAAAGGTTTGTCATATTTTCATTCAAAGGTTTCAACTTCAAGTTTTCAGTCCTTTCAAACCCTAGGCAATCATTTTACAGTTTGCTGATTGGAACAATCATTCTAGGATTTCATTTTCAGTTTCTAGTGTTGACAAAAACCCTAAAAATTATTTCTTAGCTTATGGATGGATCCATGGTGGGGTTAGGGTTTTCATATTAGTTAGGAGGATTCAACAGTTTTAGTTCAGAAATTGCTTTAAAAGCCTAGAGAGCCACTTGTGCAAATTGCTATTTTAGTAGTGGTTATACTCGGTTTTATCTTTCCAAGTAGTGGATAAGGGCCTAGTTTTAGGCCGCTTTAGTTAGTTTATTTTTTATTGGTTGTTTAAGAATAGGTTGCATAAAGTTCCTTTCTTTCCACTTTCTTTTGCAGCTTTAGGAGAGGTTGCTGTAATAGTCTGCCCCAATTTTTTTTTTGTTTCCAAATTCTCTGTATGCAACTTCAAAGAATCCTCACCAATAGATTGCATATAAACACAGGAAGTGTTTTCTCAAATTTTTTGTATTGTTTTTAATGACAGTTGAACAAGTTCTTAGGTAATATTTACATTATATTGATATTACAAATAAAGAACGGATTGCACTATTTGAAAGGAAGCAACTACAATTTTGTTAATTCATTATTCTGATTTTTGAACAAAATACACAAACAAATTATATGGATAATTAATTTATTTGCATGTCCTTTTACTGCTGCGTATTCTTATTTATATTCTTTTTCAGCTTGTTGAAACAGATGGCTCTTCAGCTGCTCCTTCAGCTGTTATTCGCATTCTCAACTTCAAGGCTTGTAGAGGTATAAAAATCAAAATTATGCAGTGTTCCATTGGGACGCGTCCCCCCCCCAAAAAACCCCACGTTTCTTAGACGGGGACGTCTCGGAGACTTGGGGACTTGGGGGGTACATCCCCCCACCATCCCACCACCAGCGCCACCATCCCACCACCAGTGTCGCTATCTCCAAGATGCCACTAGGACTTTGAGGATGTTGTGGTGTCCTCAAGATGTTTAGGGGACTCCTAATTGTCTCCAAGATGTATAATTCTTATACTTATACATCTTTTTATAACTATTTTTTCAAGTACTATATGTATTTCAGCACCCTGCCGCACCCCCCCTCCGCCGTCCCCCCATCGTCCTCGGCCGCCCCCAAACTTAGACCCCCTGTCCCCACGTCCCCAAAATGCATCCCCTGTCGTCTCCCCGTCCCCATCCCCGTCCCCGTCCCCGTCCCCGTCCCCAAAACCCTGTAGAACACTGAAATTATGTGAATATCTATAATTACAAAAATATTATAATGTATGCTTTCCTAATACATGGTTACTTGAGCAGGTGCAATAATGTTTGGAGATACGTTATTGCGATCAGAGTGTGCAATACTTGTGGAAGAGTTGAAGAGAACATCTCTTTGTTTCCAGGTACACAGCTAATTGTTTTTGTTTAGAGAGACTTTCTAGCATTGTTTATTTTGGTTCTCTTATGCCATTTAAAAAAAAGAATATTTGGATATATAGTAATGCCAAAAGTAATTGTCTGCATACAGTGTGCTCATGGTCGTCCAACAATAGTTCCCTTAGTCAATCTTGAGGTATTACACAAACAACTCACAAAATTTGACAAAGACAGCCATAGTGGTAGAAGGCTACTAGGAAATTTGTCTACTACAAGTGGCAATGCTTCCCAGTATTCAAGTAAGTGTTGGCATCAGCTTCAAAAGAATAGAGCAACCCTTGAACGTGCTAAAAGACGGTTAAATTAAACGAACAGAATTTAATTTAAATAATGCTCTCCTCTGAATAATTCTTATTTGCCAATAATTTCTGTATCTGAATTAAGATGCAATAAGAAACTATTCCTTCTCATGGGATATTCTTTGATAGGAATGTCCTGTTTAATGTATTTTCCTGCATAGGCATTATTTGAATGTAACGGAAGATCTCTAGCCGGTAGAGAAAGATGCGAATGGCATATATAGGGATCCTTCATCTGAGAAGCTGTATCTTCTGTGTAAAATAGCTTGATTGCTTCAATTGTATTGTCAACGTTCTAGTTCAATTGCAATTAATTCTTTTACATGAGCATGGTTATAGGAAATCACCTCAAGAAATAACCGTTGCAACTACATTGATGATATTCAATTGTTCAATTCAATAAAAGAATATGTTGTTTTGAACATGGGTTTACTTGGAGCAAATTAACAGGGAAGTAATCTGTCTATTAGATAGGAATGCTATTTGTACACTAAAGAAATATGTAAGTGCAATTATAATGTTCTTCCCTTTTGAATGACATTCCTACCTATTCCTTTAGCTGATGGTTTCCTATCATTCTTTGATGTAAAGAGCTCTTCTGTGAGCTATATTGATATCCAAAATATTTGCAATTTGAATAGTTGAAATTAACATTCAATGATTGTGATCGTATACCCTTGAAATTACAAAGTATCGCTATATGTTTATTGTGGTTGCTTTGGCTTATGTGACTGAAATATAATAATGTTTGGACTAAACAAAAGGTGCACTTTGGAGTATAGGAAATACCTAAAGTGCGGTCTGAAAAACTGACATCAATGCATGGTACATTAGACTGATATTCTATTAGTCTTGACTTTTCTATTAGTTCATTCCTTAATCACTATAGCATTCTCAATTCAAAAATTCTTGACTGATCCACCAATCATGTGGTTTTATTTTCAGAATAAGCCTTAAGCTCATTCCATGTATTTTTTGTTTGATATTTTTATTAGTGGGAAAGTATTTGAGTTGACAAATTCAAAATTCTTGATCAATCCAACAATCACGTGGTTTTATCTTTAGCATTATAAGCCTCAAGCTTATTCCATGTATATTTTGTTGGTTTTTTTTAATTGGTGAGAAGGTATTTGAGCTGACAAATTCAGTCTTAATTCTCTTTCCCCATTTTCTCCAGCTTCTGTAGAACTTTTATCGCAGTCAATGGTTATGAATTTTTTTTTAAGCTTTCACAACTATGCATCTCTAGAAGTTGCCGTGAAATTTTTTGGTTGTAGGCTGATGAGAAGAGGTGCCATCTCTTGGAAAGTCAATTTTTGAGTTCAACGTGAGTCGATTTTCAAGTGTACAGTGGTCCTTAATGCTGAATTGTGGCCTTTAGCCATTGATATAGATACTGGGTGTGCCCAATGGTTTGCGTGCATACATAGAAGAAGTGACATTGTTATGTTTGTGGTGCTTGCATGTGTAATTTAATGTGAAAAAATTCTAAGGCTGTGATATGAATACTGTTTGTTTGACTCATAGTTACAAGATTTGGACTTGGCTCAGACTTGACAAGCTGATTTTTGACTTGGACTAGGACTTGGCAAAAATTCCGCAAGTTGAATAATCATGAAATATATTTATTTTTTAAGAATTTAAAGCTTTTATAATGCACCCTTCAACAAATCAACATAATAAGCTTATCAATTAGAAGCTACTTTGATCACATATACATGTATACAACAATCAAATGAGTACAAAATTGGATTTGAGTTGATATATATATATATATATATATATAGTTTTAGGCATACAACACTCATGCTTTATGAATTATAGTAGAGAGGAGCTTGTATCACTCGACCAAGTATCACTAGCTCTATGTGGGGACCTATACTCATATATGAGAAAAGTTAGCAAATGTTGGTACAACCATAAGAGCATTACTTTGTGTGTGTGTGTGTGTGTGTATTAAATTGTTTTAGGCATACAACACTCATGCATTATGATATTTATGGCATCAAAACATGGAGTCATGAATTATAGTAGAGAAGAGCTTGTATCACTTGACCAAGTATCACTAGCTCTATGTGGGGACTTACACTCATATATGAGACAAGTTAGCAAATGTTGGTACAACCATAGGAGCATTATTTAGTATAGGGGTTAACTTGGCAAACCAAAAATAAAAATTTAATTCAACTTTTGGGGATTTAATTGGAATTAAAAAAAATAAAGAAGACCTTTTCTATTTTGCATGGACCAAAATCATTGTTGTTTGTTTTCTTTTGCTTTTTAAAACTAGAGTGAGGTGTTGTTGGTATCGTCCCTAGCAAGGTTGAGGGGTGTTGATGTGTTTTTTATGCACTTCTCAACACAGGCAATGCATAGGTGCATCACCTCTCTTGAAAGACAGTCTCCAGCACCAAGTTGCTGAAAATCACCCCAAGGTCTCTCGGGTGTCAGGTCATGACTTGCTTGGAATATCTTAGTTGTTTCATGTCATTTGCTGCTAATCACAGGGCGGACTTACGGACAAGTTACAAAGCGTGGGAAGTTGGGTCTGCAAATGGAGTTCCAAGGTGTAGAAATTGATGTGCAATTGATGTAGGTTCAAAACAATAGTCTAGAACTCCTATTTCAACTTCATATTTGGCTTTACAATGTGCAATGAACCTTAGCATAGGTTATTTATTACAAAAAAAAAGAAAAAAGGGCAGGGAAGAGAAGAGGTTTCTGGATCTGAAACTACGACTAAACAGTGATCATGGAGGATGCTACAATAAACAAACTCCCTAAACTGGGTTTTGCTTGACCAAAAGAAACCTACAGCTACACAAAACCAGTGCAATCTTCTAAGGACTGCATATTTTCAGATTGCGCATGCATATTATGAACATGCAATTGAACTAAGTTGCAGCATTGAAATAAAGAAGCCCAGACTAACTTTACATAGCAGTTTGTCATCAACAAGTGCTCAAAGTATGGGCTGAAAGTTCATCAGATACCATAACAACAAACATCATCATCACTCCCATTCAAGAAACTAACAACTAAACTAAAAGGAAAGCAAAACCATGCACACATAATGAGCAAACTCAAAAGGAACACTCATAGATCATGCAATGCTACTTTCTATTGCTATAGAATGTTTTTACATCAGCTCTCCAACCATTTACAAATGAAGGGAAGACCCCTATTTATAGTTCTCCAAAGCCCAAATGAATGGATCTGATTGAATTACATTGTGGCTCAGATTTGTTTACATTAGGGTTTCATCTACCCCCCATTATCCAGCAATTAAAAATACATCATTTGTCTTATTCTTAATTTGTTTTCTAGTGCCCACGTGTTGTAGCAGATTTGTCTTGTAGCTAATTGCCCTTTTCATTGTAGCAGAAACTGCCTAAAGGCTGCTCCCCTCCCCTTGATGGATTTGCAACATTCTTCATTGGATCAAACGAACCTCATTTACAGATTTGCATCATTGTGAAAGGGACTAACTGTTTGTGATCCGACGAGACAACCCCGAACGGATCGTGATCATTAATGAAAGACAGAGCAACCCTCCCCTTTTTCCTCAGACTTTAATGGATAGCCGTTTGGGCTCTTGGCATTAACTTATTATGTTTGTCAGCCACTTGCTTGGTGGTTCATTTGGTGAGTTGATCATTGTTCAAATAGACATTCCCTATCGGCACTCCTCATCAGTATTGGTATGTTCTCATAGACGGCCATGTGGAAACGTACTCGTGGGCAACTCTGCATGTGCAGTCTCCCCCTGTAGTAAGCTCATCTGATGATCTTCGATTTGCATAAGACATAAGATTAGATTAAGATCATGCAAGTAATGATATAAACCTTTTTGTATGCCCGTTTGGTACTTAGGGGATCATATAATGTTTATTTTAATTATAATTTAAATAGCCCGATTATTGTGTACTTTCAAACAACCATCAATAAGCAATAGTAATACTTGAGAAGGAATTTACAAATTACAACTTTTTTTTTTAATCTAAACTCATTCCCTCTTATTTTAATTTGGTTCCCACAATTCGTTGCTCACACATTGATAGCATGAAATGCCTTCCTTTAAACCTCAGGTTCTACTTCAAAGGGGTGATGTCCCCTCTTTAACCCCATCCCCAATGGATCTTAATCCATTTGCATTGTCGGGAAACTCCTCTCTTATGTATGATTCCATACCAAGACATCCCCAATTGCGGCAGGTTCCCCCCCTCAAGTCCCCTTTCGCTTTTGTAAAAAAAAAATGACTACAAGGATTAATGATTTCTTATTAGATGAATTCAAATTAGGGCTCTTTATTTATAAACCTTATCCCATAAATCCTGCCAATCAAAATACCCAAGGGCCCATCCGGCGCAACCCACCATCGTTCTTCCAACAACAATAATATTCTATTTATCCGCCCACGTCCAACAATTTTGTTTCGAACCATGACCTGTAAACGTTTTAACTCAAAGAGGAAGGGCCCCTTTTTGCCATCCCACTACCACCGATAAAAAAAAGGATTGGTTCTTTGTGATTTTCTTGCGTTAATCGGTCTGACTAAACCACATGATTTAGATGCATGCTCATTTGCAAAGATCCCCTGAGTCCCAGTGATGTTACCCCAATGCGGATGTGCCAGCTGTGGAAGTCGCCGCGGGTGAAGGTCGTGGAATGATGACAACACGAAGCTAGCGGAAGCCCGTGTTATGGGCTCTGCAGATATGACCCCCGTTGGTGACTGCGGAGAGAGAAGCGCATAACGCCAGGGTATAAAGGCTGGTAAGAGACAGCGGTCAGGGAAATGGCTGCCAAGAGTGCAGAACCCGCAAGGCACCGCTCCCGACCAGGTGAGGGTAATGAAAGGTTTAGCATATTTGCACGTAAAGCTACTTCCTAGGCCGCCGAGATATATTTCCTTGTTCCCACGAACCAATTGTGGAATATGTTGTTCATCTATAGACCAAAATACTCACAAAATTTCTTATCATAGATAATGCCATCATACGAGCCTGCAAAGACTTTACCAATCGTGCCTTACCCATCAGTGGAGTTCTCAACGGACCATTGTGTCCCATGTTATTTGCTGATCTGCCTCTTACCATGGCAGATCTCCTTCATCTCTGTGTAATTTCTTCTTGTTGGGATCTCTTCTATTCACGTTTTACTACATGGAGACTCCTTGCCATGAGATATGATCTCACGCCTTCGCACGCGTACACCAATACTCGCAATACACACGGGCATGGATGTTCGTAGTGGCCCCTCATATTCTCTGATCGCCATCCTTATAAGAAAATCACGATGATAAGATCTATGTTAGATTTTAGTGAGGAAGTGAGGTTCGCGGGAGCAAACATGTGGGGCACTGTAGAATGGAGCTTTGTAAATGAAGGCGCTAGGACCGACGGCTCCCACGGTAACGAAGCCCGCACAAAGGAACGGCGACGGAGGGGTGAGTGCGGGCTGCAATGGTAGAGACGCCGCTAGAGGAAGCCATCACGAAGGCAACCACCCAGGCCGCGGGTTCCGCTAGTTGAAACTTCGTTTGGTTGAAACAGATTGTGCAAGCCAAGAGGAAAGGAGTCCCTGCCGAAGTGATCGTAGAAGCCGGGTGAAATCACAATACTGTGTCTCACTTTTTGCCCAAGATGGACATTTACATCAATATTTTTAACTGAATCTTCATCTTCTGAGACCTATAGCAGCTAAACCATTAAAAATTTGAAGATGATGTGAACTAGTGATTTGTGGCAATTTGTGTCTAGATTCTAAATATATTTTTTTAAATTTTTTCCAAAATAAATCATGAATCTTTAAACATCTCTTTTAATAATTGGTTTTAGATAGAAAACATTTTCAGAAAGTAATGTTTGTGTTGGAAAACATAACTTTTTTTCTATAAAGGATTAAATTCTAATTTTTGAAATATAGATTCTCAACATCAATATCTAGGGAAAGGATATTTTTTCATAATTTTTTGTTGCATATGTATTTTTAAACTAATTTTTGAAGTCACTGTAACTATAATTTGGACATACATGTGTGTCGTACAACATAACTTTTTGTGTATATATCAAAATCCAATTTTTCTTTTTTGGGTGAAACAAGGACATCAATACCTAGGGAATGGGTATTTTTTGAATTTTTTTTTACCATGGTTTACTATTTTTCCACCTCTACACAAAAAAGATCTTGATGTTCAAAGAAAAACCAATGTTTAGTAAAAATTAAAAATTAAATACATGATAAAATGAAAATATATCAAACCTATACTTGTTGGAAAACTCATTTCAAGGGCTACAATCTTGCAAAATATAATTTTTAAATGATGTTATTTCATCCCTCAAAAGGTAAATAAAAAGTGGGTTTTTGCCAACATTTTGATAGGTGAAAAGGAGACTCCATTGTGGGTATGATTTAATACTAGAGGGGTTCTATCCAAGGGGGTTTGATATAAAAGGGGTATTATCTATTCCTCTTTAATTAAAACCCTTTAGATGGAGCCTCTCAAGACTTAAATCATTAGTTTTTTCAAAAACAGTGATTTTAGGAAAAAAATAGCACGTCCCAAAAGTGACACAGTATTGTGATTTCACCCAGTTCGAAAATACTTCTCCCACTCCAAGTTTGTAATACACTCTTTACACCAGCCAAATTACTACCACAGGAGGCCCGTTGAGAACAAGTAGAAGCCCGCGAAAACGACAAAGATGGTAGTGGTGACATGGGATGTGGAACCCGCCTACAAGATTTTCGTTGGGAGCTTGTAGGTGATAGGATGCGGGTAGCAAACGAATGACAACCGTCGTGAAAACAACGATGGGCTACCATCCTCAGCGAGAACAGGATCCGCAAACGAGACTGTCGTTTGATAGTGCGGGTATCCGAGTGTGGGCGGGCGAAATGTGTTAGCCGTGAGTGCGGCGGCAGAGACTAATAACTACCAAGAAAGCGGAACCCGCAAAGATGCAAGCTGGGGATGAGGACGCTGTGATCCACCAGTGATGGGCTGTAGGAAGCTCGCATCATAATGTCCACAAGGCATATGTAATCGCAATTACCTGATTTTTTTGTCCATTTCGCAGATTGATCATAGCACAGATAGCCTTTGTGTCTCCAAAATCCATAAAGTGCGACCTCTTACCTTTGGCAGGATGACCTAGATCTTTTAACAATAGATAACTTGATTTAAGAGCTTGGTTGCCATAACATGTATGTTTACTTAGATAAGCAGGCCCGTTTAAGATTTCTATCCATTAGCGCCGTTGGCCACCCTTAGACGTGGGACGCGCTATATCTTTCTTATGAAACATTTAATCGTTTCCCCGCAAGCCACCTTACCTTCTTGTTCGCAATTTGGAACTGTTCGACCTTCTCTCAAGGACCCCCCCGCTGCCCCCCCCTGTGTGGTACTTTATGCGAACCACATTACACGAAATTTCTCTGCTTCCATAATGTCCATGAGTAAGAGAACGCGGGGCAACCTGACATAAAGGTTGATAAGAGACAACATAGAGATTATTAGCTGTTGAGAGCGTGAAACCTGCAAACGAAGTTGATGCTAAAAGGGCGCGAAGCCAAGTAGGCAGGTGAAAGCCTACAGAGAGCTGTGAAAGAAATGTCGTTTAAAACGACAAAAGATAGGCATCCTTTTGCATCCTAGACTCTCGACATTGTAACCCGAAACTAATATAGTTCATTGCCGCCTATAAGAGCTCCCTTGCGATTGCACTAGCCGTGTTGAGAACAATTTAATTGAGACCATAATAGCTGGTTCACGTAGACTTCACGTAGGTAAAAGCCTTCTTAAAGTTTACGCCTTTGGGTAGCGGCTAATAAGGAAAACCTCGTCCCAAGGGCACGGGACAAACATGTAAGCAAGCTGCCTTAAAGATAAGCCACATTGAAACAACATTAGGGCTGTCGGGTCCCGAGTTACCATTTCCATCAGGCAAGAGAGGGCGGGCGACCATTATTGATTTGCCGTCTGATGACAGCCGGTGCCAAGCGGAGTTCCACATACAAAGCCCCGACAGAGCCTAAGATGAGACCACCCATTACAACGCTAAAGGCACAAGATATGGGTTGAGCCACCTCTCGTACGAACAAGGAGCCCCGAATAGTGAGTCCTGTATAAAGGACGACTTTATCGAACTAGTAATCATCACTCGACTCTTGAACACGTCTAAGCTCCACTTGAAAGGTAGTGATTTATAGATTGTTGGGGAAAGAGGAATTTGATAATTCAAGATATGTGTGTTAGTTCCTCAAGGTCATTATTGCGGACTTTGCCCATCAAGACAAGTTTTCTTCAAAAGAGGATGCCAAGTATTAAGCGCGGGTGAAAGAGGGTAGGAAGCCATCGGGGAAAAGCTACCACGACCTCGGTAGTGACGGGCGGTAACTGTTGGGCAGATGTTCAAAGAATGCCATCGACGAAACGACATCAGACTAGTCCAGGCTTGCGGTAAGGAAACAACGCTGGTAGATCACAGACCCGCATGGCGGGGAGGCAGTGAGGGTTTGTCGTTGTGAATGACATTGGGACGACAGCCTCCGGCAAACGGTGGCCCGCGAGGGCAGACCCGTCATTTGAGCGCAAACTTAATATAGCTTAGCCGTTAGGCGATGGAGGTCGGGTTGGGAAAATCATGCGAGAAGACCCAAAAACGCTTGGTCTTAGGCATTTTAAAGCAGCGACTCGGCTGGTTTGCAGCAACAATGAAGACGAAAGGACCAACTGCGGAGTCTGCCATGCAGGTGGATGTCAAAGGTTGGTCGTTGTGATAACGGTGAAACGGGAACGTAGTCTTGCCTCGGGCGACGTTGCAGGTCTGCGGAACGTGAAGGACACAGTGGCAAACATGGGTGCGGGGTCCACACTTCGGGCGGACACTAGGGCAAGGCTATAGACAAACGACAGGGCGTAGCGGCGAATGACAAAGGGAGAACCATGATTGCAGGTGCCAAGGATGAGAGGATGCTAGGCGAAAAGCGAACGGAAGCCCGTAGGAGTCGGCCCAGAAGGACAAATGACTTAGTGAAACTCAGGTAGGTGAACCTGGCCAATATGAAATTGATTGTTTTTTGGCTTAGGGCCAACTTGGGCGTAGAAACAGTGGGACGCAAAACGAGACAAGGTCGAAATGACTGTCAGGAGCGAAAAAGAGGGGGTCCCTACCTACGGTGGGGAATGTGTGCAAAATGTGCACAACAAATGGTGACTCGCTAGGGAAATGCTCCAGAGCATTTCAATGACAAACTGGAATCATGAACCCAAAATCTGTGGTTCCGATCTTCACGCCAGAGCAAACAAACCAGACGCTCGACCAAAGGATCAAAACCACTAGTCAACCCAACCTTCAGTATGCTGAAAATCCAAGTGTGTGCAATTGCGTTAATTCCCACCCTCTAGTTGCTATAGGAACCCAAGCTTCGTCAAGTCAAGCTACGTAGTTTATTCTAACTCCAAAAGCATCTGGGACATTGCCTTGCTGCTAGTCAAACGTCTATAGCCCCGACAAGGTTGTCGCTATGATTATCCCAAACATTGCTCTACTGTCGGCCGAGCGTCCATAGCCCCAATAGAGTTGCTCAGATACCCCTAAAAAGTTGAATTTCTCTTTTGATTTTCAATATTTTGCTTTCTTTCTTTTTGCTTTTTTTGATTTTCTTTTCAATTCTTTTATTTCAACCCACAAGCAGTGAAGCTCGCACTTAGGGCTGAGAATCATAGTGGCGTTGAAGTAAAATTTTAGTTTTTTCGCTTAACTGGACTTTGCAAAAGGACCTACAGTGATCGTCGGATTCTTAAGATGTGTAAG
>VDFB02335026.1:0-30160 GCA_007258455.2 Sequoia sempervirens | reverse complement strand
TTGGAGAGTCACTCTTTTGAAGTTTGTGGTTTAGGCTCTTCCTTTGTATAGGTTCTTTGTGTTGTCTACTCCTTCCAGCTTTATCAAATAATTTGAGTCTCTCCCATCATTTTCTTTGGTCTGGTAACCTCCTCTTGAGGAAGTGGAACTTGGTTAAGTGGGATACTATGTGCAGGCTGAAGCAGGAAGGTGGGCTTGGGTTGCGATGAGCTGATTTGAATGGGCAGGCTTTGGCGGCTAAGTTGTACTGGCAATGGTGCTCACAACAACATAAAATATGGGCCAAGATCCTCATCTCAAAATATCTTGGGGGTGTGGAGAGTGTTGATGTGCCTAGATTCAACCTTATGGGAAGGGTTATATGATTTGGGTTACCCTTAAAAGGGAAGTCAAGCTGGTTAAACAAGGGTTGTTTTGGATATGCAATAGAGGCTTAAAAGATCTTTACTGGTTTGATTCTTGGGAAGGTCATCCTCCTATCATGTCAACACACCCTCATTTTCAAGCTTTATGTAGAAATTTTCTTGATGTTAGATGGTGTAGAGTGGCTAATTTCAAATCCTTTCATGTTCTTGACTAGGCCACCGTGTACAGATGGAAGGACACACATGAGTGGCCTCCAGGGGGATCAATGGAGGAGCATCAAGAGCTAGCCAATATTCTGGATGGAAGGGTTTGTAACTCTCTTCTAGGGAGGGATGTTCTGGCCTAGGAACATGACTTGAAAGGAAAAAAAATTGTTGCCTCTAGCTATTAGGTGCTGGACAAGCAAGTTTTCAGGTGTATGGGGGTCCCTCAATGGAAATAGGTTTTGAATAAATTCTCTTGGCCTAAGTGTAATTTTTTCTCTTGGCTTGTGGTTCATAATAGATGCCTCACTTGGGAGAACCTTTGGAAGCGTGGATTTCAGGAGCCCTCTATGTGTGTCATGTGTATTAGTAATGATGAGTGCACTTCACACCTCTTTTTTCAATGTCCCTTTGCTAGAATGATTTGGCACTTCTAGTGGGGAGTCTAGAACTAGTTGTACAAACATGCCTATTCTTTGGATGATGACTTGTTTCTTTCAAATTACTTGGAAAATTGGCCCCAACTTGATTATTTGGCATATCTGGTTGGAATGCAACCACAAGATCTTTTTGGATAAGAATCTTCTGGTGTAACGACTATGGCTGAGAATCTTGTGGGTTCTTCAAGAGAATTTGGTAGCTAAGTGTGATTTGTTTGTCCTTGTGGATCCTAGAGATATGGGTGTGGTCTAGACTTTGGGGCTTCCAATCTATGATAGGAGTGGCCCCCTGCATGGGTCGGGTCAATGTGCTAGAGAGAAGGTCCAAAGATGTGCTCATTAGAAACCCCCTCCTCTTGGGGTGTTGAAAATTAACACTAATGGGTCTTCTAGAGGCAATCTTAGGCATGCGGGGGTTGGCGATATTGGCAGGGATAGCTCGGGGGTGGTGGAGTTCTTTTCAATGTATAAAGGTCAGCAAACCAACAAATTTATGAAGGCTTTGTATATTCTTTTAGCATTGACATGGGCTTGTTCCCTTGGTTGGAGAAGGATAATTTGTGAGTCGGATTCCTAGATTGTGATTAAGATATTGAATAAGCATCAATTAGATGATGTGAATTGGCAGTTGGCAGTGGTGGTCAAGCAAATCATTTCTCTGGGTGGGGTTTTAGATTCTATCACCTTTTGTCATATCCCATGGGAATGGAATAAGGTGGTTGATGCCTTGGCTAAATGGGTGTCTGAGCGGATGGGGACTTGGAATGTGGAAGATTGGGGAAGCCTTCATGAGGACCTTTCTCAGGAGCTAGAGGATCTTGTTATGGAGGATTTGAGATGTTTTCTAGGAGTTTCTTGATGGCCCTGCTTTGGGATTTTGACTCTTGGTGGGTCTGTTGTACTCTTTTGCTTTGTACTGATTTGTTGGCTCAATAAAGTTTTTACCCCTTTTTTTAAATAAACTTCAAAAAGTTGGGACTGTTAGTACATGCTTTAAGCATGGAGAAAAATACTACTTTTTTCTTTTAAGCAAAGAGCATATAGGTCATATATTAATATTATATATAGTATAAGATTTACAAGTTATAGTCTATCATCATCAACATCAGAGGCTCTACATAACCAGATTATTACATTTTTTCTTACAATTGGAAAAAATGCCTGAAATTGCAAACCCATATGGCAACTTTGAAGCACTAAATTTAGACCCCCATATACAAAATTCCATCCCAAAACCCCAACTAAACATATGAAATTGGATACCAAAAGCTAGAGAAGATATGGAATTTTCACAAAATCAACCCCAACCATACATGTAACACAAAGAGCAAAAAAAAATGCAGATATGAACACTCCTCCAATTGATCTGCATGAATGATATCACCTTGGTGCTCTTGCATTTCACCATCTTCAGTTTGTGCTAGAGGAACTACCTTCGAATTCCCCAAAACTTAGAAGATGGTCAATTAATCTTCTATGTCGAAGTGTCAATGAAAGGATGGAGGGTCGTTGTCAACAGGACATCGTGGGTTCACCGTGACTTTGAGTCTTGTCTCCTCGATACACCAATGGGAGGCTAGAGGATACTTGTCGATGAGACCTTGATGGTTCGACATGATATTGTGAAATGTCTCCTCGATAGCCCAAAGATTTGTTTTGGTCTTCTTTGGTGGAATCGACTTCATCGAAGTGACTCTATCTCGAGTCTCTTTGATGGCTTGATGGAGCACGTTCAAACTTGGACTGTCGTTGATACCATTTATTGATGTAGACAAGTGGACCCCACACCATCGTGTCACCACATGTCACTATCCAATAATGCTTCCTGCCACATGTCATCCTTTCATATGCTCTCTAACTGTATCATCGATGTACGTCATCCTTACCTTACCAGGTCTCATTGCCACGTCCACCTTATTGGGTCCCACAATCAGTATCATACTCTCTTATCACCATGTCGAAGAGACATGCTTCAAAGTCTTTCCAAACAATTGATGTCTCACTGATGGAACGGTCAACAGGTTGTCGAGGAGACATTTGAACAAGTTTCATCGACGACCTTCAATCACACCAATGAAGAGCCTTGATGACGTCACTTGTCCATCTCATCACCAGGTCACTGCATCGTAATCCATAAAAAGGATGTGGATTACTATTTACTCAATCATGTCACGCCATGTGTCATCTTCATCAACAATGTCACCCACGTCATTATGATTAGGTCCCACTCGGAGCGCTACCTTCTCATTGCCAAGTTAGATAGACAAAGCCAAAAGTCTCATCAATGTCGTTTAATCTCGCCAATAACACTTCCATACTCCTTATCGCTCCATCAAAGAGACACTCATAGAACTCCCTTCGATGGCCCAGTGTCTCGCCAATGGGATAACTATCGGGCTATCAAAGAGACTCTAGGATAAGTCCCACCAATATGCTCTTGTCATGCTTACAACATTGTTGTGTCGAAGAGACATCTCCCATTTTCTCGCCGATCACGCACTGTCATGCCGACGTGAACCTCGAACCTAGCCAACTGGAATTCAAGATGTGAGGGGCCAGTCACAGGACAAAACATAATGGGGATAAGTTATTTCTTAAGCACCCTGTAACTGCCAAACACAAGTCCCCATCTCAGAGTGAGGTCTCCTCAATAATCCAATTGTATGTTTCTTCATTGGTGGGACCTTGTGACTTCAGCGAGACTCTGAAGCCTGTCTCCACAATGGGCCAATAGTGTTGATGAATGCAGCTCACTACCCCGCAATGCCTTGGTCTAACTTCCCCTAGCACAATCCCTTTGAATCTTTACTTTATCCAAAAATCTAAAGTGTCGCATCAAGCCTTGCTAATTCTAAAATTTATGGATATTCTTGCATTTGAATTTCATCCAAAATCTCAACTTCATTACCCTGACAGCCCATACTTGCCAATTTATCTGCCATCCTATTCCCCTCCTGATAAGTGTGTGTTATGTTAAAAGACTAAAAAATTATCCAACAGTGCCCAAATTCTCTGCAAGATACAAATCAAGCGCCAACATTGAACTTTCTTTTCCTTACAAGCATTCACAATTATTAACAAGTCACCTTCAATGTGTAATTTTGAAATTATCAGATTCAAGGCAGCTTCCATGCCTAGCAAAATTGCCTGAGCTTCAGCTACATTATTTTTTCCTACTAGAAGTTGGTATAATCTTGCTACAATTACTTTCTAGGATTGAGTTTCGAATACAAATGCCAGCTCCTGAAACTCTCAAATTACCTCTAGAGGCACCGTCAAAGTTAAGCTTTAAAAGTTCAGAGGATGGAGGTTTCCATGTTACTTCTTCCTTCCTCACCTTCCTCTTGCTTATTTATGCAAACTCCCTGCAAAAGGATATACAATGTTTTCCCAACTCTTCAAGACAAAATCATCCCAACGTGTAGAGATAGAAGAAGTGTTCTTGAATTTCAAAACATATACGTTAACTGCCTCTAAGACTGTCTTTTCAATTTTACCTTTAACAACCTCTACTAAGGAAGATATTTTCTTGAAGATACACAAACTGCATTCCCACCATATATTCCAAACTACAAGAGATGGGATAACTTGCCAAATTGATGCAAAAGAAGAAGATTTAAACAAAAGTGGCCAGCTCTGAAACATGTCCCAAATTGTGTTTGGCAAAGGAATATATAAATTTAATTTCCCCTTAATGAATATCCAACATTCTTGTGCAAAGGTGCATTGTATTAAAAGATGATCCACATTCTCCAATTCTTCACACCACAGTGGACATTTAAAGGGGTTAGCTATCTTCAATTTTGCTAAACGATCACTTGTTAAGATCTGATTTCTCAACGCTAACCATGCAAAACCCCCATCTTTTGGCAAGATTTTGTTACTCCGACAAAAAGAGTAAGCCCTTTGAGCTACCGGCTGATTACTTTGCTGAATTAATGCTTTATAACCTTCCTTTACTGAGTAACACACCGTTTTCGATGGAGCCCACAATATCCTATCCTGCTGCCCTGAAAGAAACACTACTTCACTATCTAATACTTGTTGAAAAGATGTCGCTTGTTGTGCAGAAATTGATGCCCCAAAATACTGTTTCCAAATTACTTTCCCTGTTAGCCCTTTTGTTGCTTATACACAATCCAAAAAGATTTCACCCCATTCAATAGACAAGATGTCTTTTTACTGGTTGTAAATCTGGATTGTTTTGCAAAGGAGGTTTGCTATTCCATGAGTCTTGCCAAAACTTCACACTTTGTCCATTATGGACTTCCCAAGTAATATATGTAGTGATGATGGGTCTACATGATACCAAGAAATTCCACATAGTTGAACCTTTTCGAGGGTTAGATACAGTGAGGATTCTCAAGGGATTGATGTCATACAAATATTTAGCCTGCATCAATTTAGTCCACTTTTCTTCCGACTTTGTATACATTTTCCATACTAATTTTTCCCCAAATGCTTTGTTCCTAACTGCAAGATTGTGTATTCCTGCTCCTCATTGAGTTTTATCCAAATCCATATTCTCCATTGATATTAACGACACTTTTTTTGTTCATTTATATTGCCCTTCCAAAGGAAATTCCAAATAATTTTCTCAATTTCTAAGATGACCGACTTCAGAGCCTTGAGTACTGCCAAAAAATAGTTTGGGATTGCAAAGAAAAATACTACTTGTAGTAACATGGAGAAGACCTTTTTTCATATCTGCTAAACTTTGGGCGAGTCTTTCTAGTTGTTCTTCAAACACAATCCAACTACCTTTAAAGAGTGTGTTAAGGATACTTATTCAATTTTAGATAAATGATTTTGCAAAATAGTTCTGCATGTCATATAACCTCTCATATTCTTAGACCAACCTCGAGACATATAGGGGAAAAATATTTGGAACACATTCATTTTAACATTTTGTGAAAAAACTATAAAGTTGAAAAGGGCAATCAGGATTGAAATTATTTAACCGTGATTTCAGGGCATGTTTTTATGTACACAAGAAAAGCTAAAACTCGATGCCATTGTAAATGTAATCGACATAATTAATTTTTTTTATTATATTATTTTAAACAATAACAAAATATTTTTGAAATGTATTTTATATATTTTTTAATTTAATAATTATATTAATAGATATAGAAATTTAATGATTTTTATTTTATTTTTTATATTTAAGAATTGTAAAGAATTTTATTTTTTTTACATAAATTATAGATAAAATAATTAAATTATAATAAATATCAATTTAATTTAAGATAATGAGAGGATTTAAAAGAGGTGTTTAGTTCTAGGTTTGATATTGATCTTGTTGTGTAACACATTATTGATGATTTATTAACATGTTAAAAAATGAGGACCTATCAATCAAATGCTTTTGCACTAAGAAAAATACCTTTTACTAATCTAATTCATTTCCATGACTACAAAATTGACATGCATGGGTGTGAAATCGAGTCTTATAATTCTTCTATGACAAATTATACCATCTCAAATTATACATATGAGCACCGTGAATTTCACCTTAAATTATTTCCTCAATAAATATTGTAGACACTTGAAAATCGACTAATGAAGACTGAAAATTTTATCTTACTAGATTGACAAGTTTTGTAACTGATTCAAATTTAAATTGACAATTGTATTTGTCAATTACAATCAATTCATCTTAAACAAGACAAGGAAACAAATTCAATTCTAACCATCAAATTATCATAGGCATCTTGCTTTTATCAACACCAAATTTCACTAACTCTAAAATTTGATTGTAATTTTATTATTTTCTCAATCCACAAGAAAAATATTTTATACATTTGGCAAGTTATGATTCTTATCTATAATTTCTTTTCCTCTATAAATATTTGCTCCATCGACCTGTGTGCAATTTCTTTTTAGTCACTATCTTTTCATTCATTTATTTGCATTTGCATTTTGTCTTTTACATGTCTGTCTTCCTTTACTCATGTGCATCATTGACCAAATTTGTCTTGTTTTTTTAATCTTTTTTTTCAATTTAATCTAACCTGCCTAGCACGCCCATTCCTTTACTAAAAATTGTTGTGTATTATTTCTTTAAACTGTAATGATATTTTTTTCCCTCCTCCCAGCTACATGCCCCTTCATTTATTTGCACTTTTTTGTATTCTATTTTTAAATTTTAAACCCTCTTATATCTGCCTTAACTCGCCCTAGCATATGCTCTATTTTCCTTTCAACAAAATCTTCATTGTTTCTTGAAACCCATGACTCCTCATCTTTTGGATTTGGTGTTGATCATTTGAATTCTCTTTTTGCAATGATTTCATTTTATTTTTAATTGCTAAAAAAACTATATGTTAATTTTGAGTGAATATTAATTCACAAAAAGAATAATACACCAATACATTGAAATAGTGAAAATACTTCATTTCTTTGACATAATCGATCTTCAAGAGGCTCAATGAAATTACAAGCAATGAACCTTCAAATGCATATCAATATATGATATTTGTCAATTTATTACAAAACATCATAATATTTTTAGGTGATGTGGATCGCTAGTTCACCTGGATGCTCTTGCATCATTGACTAACATTTTCGACATCAAATCACACTAATTATTCTTCCAATGATTAATTAAATAATTTGATTATTTGATTATTCTAGTATTATCTTCCATAGTTAAATAATTCTTTAAATTATTTAATTATTATCAAATTCCCCTTCCACTATTAATTAAATAATTTTATATTATTTAATTAAATTCATACTATCTATTCATCTATATTAATTAAACATATTTTTTGATACGTAATATGCAGCCGAAACTACATGCATTATATTAATATTAACAAAATATTACATCGATTCAACCCCTCGAGATGGCAAAGCAAGGAGACAAAGGCAGTTCTTAGCCTTAAACTAGTAGAAGCATCCAAAAAGAGAAACCCCATTTACAGAACGATGTTGACATTGATTCATCCAAACAAAACAAAAACAAAATATCCCTCCCACACTCAAGCTTTAGTCATCTTCATCATAAAAGCAACTTGTTCCCATGAGCTCTAAAAATTCTCGACACCATTGTATCCCCACCACCTCATTCAGACCCAACCTACGACATAAGAAGTTATAGCCCATAGTGACCCAATGTCTGTATTGTTGCAGTTCATTGGCATTTAAGTTGAGGATGAACGGGTGTCATTTGACCTCCACCCCTTGCTGAAACATTCGAATGATGTCATCCAGCTAAGGGATCCCAACTCTTGGTAGAGCAACCGCTACTGTTTCAATGTCATCGACCAAAATGGATTCTTTAAACACAAAGCACAAGAGTAGTAGGCATCGCTCCTTCGGCAAGTTCAAATCCAAGAGGGAGGCGAGAAAATGAGAGGAAATGTTTGAATTTTCCCTAGTTCTATTGTGCGAAAAGTAGTAGCTCCTCCCAAGCACCATCCTCACTGCTTCCAAGCATAGAATATCCTTATTGAGACAAATATTCTTCAAGCGTTGATTAGAGATATAGCCTAAAAAGGTTTCCTCCTCCTTGGAGCTCTTCAGCTTGATTGGTATATCCATGACTTTGTCACCACTTTCCATCCTCAACTTTGAATAAATAGAAAGCCATTCAATGTCCTCCATTAATGGATGGCCGAGTACATTAAAACTTATATGTACTCTCAATTGTTTCCAGTTGATTCACTATAATTGGCAATTGATCTTTGCACGAAGTTCTATACTTTCTCCTTTGAATGTTCTCGAGGACATCATTGGTCGAGTACGCTGCTTATCGTCTATTAGTTCATTGTGTGCACATTCCAAAATGAGGATGTACCTAGCCCTTGTCTCCTCTTTGCACTGACGAGCTACAAAAGCTACCAAATCTGGTCAAGCCATCCCTTCTAATAGATCCATCATTTCTTATTTAATTTCTTTGAACGGTAAAGCTCCCTGGCGATGGGGTGCCAACTAACTTTGCCTCCTTTGTCTTGTCTGAAAGAGCCCATATGCCAAATCTAGCCATCTTCGACCTATACTATGAGAATCCAATTGGCACATGGGCCTCTATTAATTAAATAATTAACATTTTTTAATTAATTTACTAATTATTCTTTTATTTTCAAGTTTAATAAAATAATTTATTATTATTTAATTAATTGTCTATTTCTTATCTCCAAAATTAAATAATTTATTATTGAATTAATTCTTACATCCTAAATTAAATAATTGCTTTAATTTTTATTTTTATTTTGATACATTAAATTCAGCTTGATAGGGCCAAACCCAGGAAAAACAAGTTTAACATTGATAGGAGCAAAAAAACACAAAAAGGACCCAAACATACATCTGCAACATGATGTCGACCTACTAACAAACCACCCAAAACTCCCCTCCATTACAGCCACCTACGCATCCTCATCTTCCAATGACACCATCACAACATTGGAACTAATAGGGAGGGCAAGTAGGGGTGCTAGGTTCCCTATCATGAAGGCCCTAGAGAGCTCCTTTAGCAAATAAATATTGCTCCTGACCTCCTTCAAGCGGGCCTCCATGTCTTCCTCAACATACTGCACTAGCAATGGGATCCAAGGCCCATTGTAATCTAGGGTAAGCTCTAGCCATGCCTCACCCACTATCAACTCTAGATAATACTCCATGCCTTCCCTCCAATTCGTCTTCACCAATTTCCTCATCAACCAGTGTACTTTTTCTTTCTCCTCATGGGCATGTAAGAGTCATGCCATAAACATGGATGCCAAATTAGAGTTGACGCAAAAAATTATATGAGGACTGGATGAATTTGAAACCCAAGACTTACTTGATGGCCTCCAACACATCCATGTCTACAACATTGAAAACTCTACGCAACCTAACATATATCACCACTCCTCTAAAGGCTATCTTCCTTTCTTTAGCACCCCAAAAAATCGTTGTTTCCATTGCAGTTGATGTAGGAATAGGATAGCAAGACAAACGATAAAGAAACTTCACCGCTATCTTACTACACTATTGTCCTTACCTAGCAACACCATTAATGATGCATCGACCCTTAAGGCCAAGAGATGTCTTTTTCTCATGTGATCACTGCAAATTAATGTCCAACCACCTCGTTTTCCCCGTATTAATCAATAGTGGATTTGGAAAATTGATCCGCTTCCCTATTCCCTTCATGATAGATATGTGTTACCTTATATTCCTCAAAGAAGTCTAAGTCCTTTAGCAGGTAGTGCAAAATATTTCCAAGCTTCTAATTTGGTATGGATCTTCATCGAATGGCATTGATTGTGATCATCAAGTCCCTCTCAATATATAGTTTTTTTATGTTCATTTAGATGTCAAGCTTAACCTCAAGATAAGTTGTAAGTAATTCTGCTAGGTTGTTTGTTCCTTCCCTTGGGAGCTTCAATAGCCTTGCCTTAGTGTTCCCTTCATGGTCCCTTATGATGCAATTGCTCTTATTAGGCCTGGGTTACCTCGGGCTACTCCATCAAAGTTTAGTTTCACCCAACCCTCTTTATGAGGCTGCTATTGCACACCTAGTCTTGGATTCACAACCAAATCTACTTGAGGGAGCCCATAAATGGGGGAATAATTTCTTTAATTATTGACCTAACTAGTCAGTTGTATATAGTAGGTCGAACTAGTGATTGGTGGAGTGACCCAAGCGGTCCATTCCATTCCCTACCATATTGGAATGCAGTCCAGACTACATTCATTATCTACATAACATGATTGGCCCCTCAATTTATTTTATTTATGGAATTCAACCTTGCACATGTAAATAATAATTAAATTTATTTAATTATTAAATATTCATGCAAATTCCATCTCACCTCTTGACTGAAACTTACTCTCAACCCTCTAATCAATCTAATCAATCCACTCCCACTCACTTTGAGTCCTCTAAGCAATTAATTCAATTCACTAACTGCCAATTTCAAATAACATCCCAATCAATTCTCTTAACTAAATCATGCAATTAGTTATCTGAAATCATGTAATCGGTTAATAATCAATCAATTCCTCTCATCAATCCTCCACCATTGATCTTTTTTAGTCTATCTCCTGATCTCGATTGTCAATCAACCTCACCAAAAATCTATAAATGTAACCATGTCCTATCACTCATTTTTCATCTCAGATCATGCAAAGAAATTATAATCATATTTTGCAGGTGCTATTATGCTATTGTGCTTATTAAATATTTGAGAGCAAAGGACTTACACGATTCTCCAAGGTGGATAGAGGAGAGCAATGGAGCTATACTAGAGTTGATTGTGTGTTTCAGTGTATGCAAGGTTTATATTTCATTTAATTCTATTTGTTTGATTTGCTTCATTGATTGTGATCTTTTAATTGTGATTTTTTGATGATTAATGTTTTTATCAATTTCATAGTTGAATCATTAGGTCATATGACATTTGAAAATCGACTAACATTTTTGACATCAAATCGCACTAATTATTCTTTCAATGATTAATTAAATAATTTAATTCTTTAATTATTCTAATATTATCCTCTATAGTTAAATACTTTTTAAAATTATTTAATTATCATCAATTCCCCTTCCACTATTTTTTTGATATGTAAGTGAGTAATTTTTATTAATATTCAGAAGGAAATACATATTCAACAAATAGTCAGGTGCTTAGACAAAGCACTCAAGTCTAGCTAATCAAAAAGAAGCTACATATCAAAATTGGGGTCGACCCATACAAATCAACCCAACCAAAATTATGAAATTTCCATATTCATCCTATCATAGACAAAAAAAACAAAATTTGAAGCAAAAAAGTTTATCCACCCATATTATTTTGCAAATAATCTCTAAAGTCCCCAACCTAGGAAAAGTATTGCATAGGTTTTATGTGCAACCATTTCCTCAAGAACCTGACTCCCTCTAATGCTCGAGTCCATTGTAGTAGCAAGTCATTGCCCTTGATATCTAGTAGGAAGGGAAATAGCCTAATTGCCACCATGACACATTGAGCGATTCTAGGTCCTTTGGCCTAGGTATATCGGCTCTCAGCTAAGTGGAGGCCACCACCTCATTGAGACCTCCAAGCAGCTCTGACTTCACCAACTTTCTTGTTAGTTACAACACTTCACCTTTTGGAAGTTGGAGGTCCAAAAGCACTACAACCAGCCATGAATCTATATCTAAATCTACCCTCTACCTCTCATCCGCCACCAAGAATTTGTGTCCTAGCACCAATTTCATAGTGCCAAGAAATAAGAAATTGCTCTCTAAAAGAATCCATTACAATATGAGTTCATAAATTTCACCCCAAAATTCCATTTTCCACCAAGAGCTAACTAGCTTGATAGGAGTGTCCATTACTTTTTCCCGCAAAATGATCCATTCTTACTGAAGCATCGGCCATCAGAATCAAACTTTAAAGATTGATTTGCATGTGATCAGGCTTGCTAGGATCACAATCTATTTGTACAACCAATTTGGACTAGGAGAACCTTCCCTATTCTTATTGCAAGGGTGGGGGCTAGGTAAAATTAATGCTTCCCCATAACTCCCATAGCTTGCCCACACATTGAAGTAAATAAGCCAACAAGAATGAAAAGACCCCATTAATTAAATTATTCCAAATGATAAATATATGTGAGTGAAAAGGATGCAGTATTAATTCCCCTTTTAATATAGAACACTTGTCTCTCCATAATGGTCACGTGGCCCACAAAGAACACCCTCACTTGTCTTTCCATCACAACAACTCCCAAGTTTGACTCAAGTGAGTGACATAAGATAGCTCGCCTAGGCGCCAATTTTCCTTTACCCGACATTAGTTTTGCCACCTATCATCCCTACACACCACACCACCACAAAGACCAAGTAAGGCTCTAAAGGGAGCACACTAGCACCATGTGGTCAATCACCAAAGCTCCCACTCTTCAAAATCACACTTTTTAGCCCATCTTTTCCTTGACCCGACAATAATGCTATGCCTATCATCCCCACGCACAACACCGCCTCAAAGAGCAACTAGGGCTTTAGAGGGAGCATGCTAGCACCATGTGGCCAATCACCAAAATCTCCCCACATTTCAATTACACACTTTGTAGCATGTTTTTTCCTATGCTTCTATCTACAAAGGTCCAAAGAAAACTCTAGGGATACCGCCTTGGCATCATGTGTATACCACCTGATTTTACCTTTTCCATTTGTCAACTCATCACAATTCCTTGCCACTGCATCACAAACATGGCACACAAACATGTGAATGAGTGCCACGTGTCCTGGGCGCACATCATAGCAATTTGATTAATTTAATATAAAGTTCCTAACATAAAATTTAATTTTTTCCATTAAAGCTCATGTTGGGATTTGCCACTTGAGACCACCCTCAACACCAATTAACCCATCAGGAACGAAGGATAAAGTGCTTCTTGTGCACCCCATTTGTGTCAAGGTTTGCTAGTTTGTCTGCTTCAAAGTTGGCTTCTCTGTATGTGTGGCTGATCACAAAGCACTCAAGCTTCACCAACAACTAAACTGCTTACTACACTAGCCCTTGTAGCTTCCAATTTGAAATCTTTCCCATCCTAAGGGCCCTTATCACCAAAGAAGAATCCCTTTATACTTCAAATTTTATGAGTCTTAGTTCGTGAAAAAACTGAAGCCCCTAAATCACTTCCTGCAATTCTATAACATTATTCATCCCATCTGGAAGGGGGATCGTCAATTCCCCTATTGTGACCCCACACAAATTGTGAATTATGCAACCAACTCCCGACCTTTCTAGGTTCCCTCTTGATGCCCCATCAAAATTCAACTTGACCCATGATTGAGCAGGGGGGCTCCAAACTTGCCCAAAGATCCTAACTTTCCCATTACCTCCTTATTGCCAAATTTTGAGATGCTCAGGCCAAACCACCTCAATCTCAATTTCACCTCCCATTCCATGAATGCCAATTTTTTAGGATTTGGCCTTGCCACCCTACTATTCATAATCTCAACTATGTCTACCTCTACCTTGTTTTTAAAGGATGAAACAAACATTTCCTTACCTTGGAATGTCCTCCTATTTCTCTCCTTCCATATCTCTCACAACAAAATAGAAGGATTGATTATCCAAATGCACAAGTACATCACCCTCCTTTTTAAAAGTGGCCAAGATTTGAAGAGGGATAGTATGTCATTCGAAAGTGCATCGAACCAACCCAACTTTGCACACAATCACCTCCAACATTCTTGGGAAAAGGGACATCCTAACAACAAGTGACTTCTTTCTTTCTTGCTTGATTTGCGCATCACACACCATGATGGGCCTTGGAAGCCCATTTTTCTAAACCTTTCTACTATCAAAATCCTTCCCTAGATCACAATCAGGAGAAGTCCCCTACCTTTTGTAGGCATCTTTTGTCCCAACACATCTTCTATGGGAGCGAATTCCTCCCATCCAACTTCCCCAATGCCGAGAAACCATCCTTTGTATTGTATTGTATTGTCCTAAACTAGAAGCAGTCCAGACTACCTTGTCCTTGCCCTCCCATATAATTGTGGTTATATCCTTGAGAATCAACTATAACCATGATATTTCAATAACTGGGAGATTAAGCCTACTAAAGCCCTTCCACTATAATTTACAGGTCTCACCAACATTGTTAATCTTTGAGTAATCCCTAACATTCGTGCCCCACCTTTGCAAAAAAAGAGCTTTCATGTGTTGTAAGTCTGCCAAGCTATCAATAGTGGGGAAACTCCCCCATGAATTCTCCCAAAAGAGAGTTGAACCACCATCATGAATGTCCCAAGATAAAAAAATATTATTAGTGACTTGCATCCCACCATGAAATCCCAAATTCTTGAGCCTTTGGGAAGGGTGGTAGTCGTAAAAATACTGTTCTCACTTTCATTTCCCGGATATTTATTTTAGAAAACTTGGACCCATTTCAATTTGTTGTCTCTGTACATCTTCCAAATCAACTTGGCCCCTAGTGCCATGTTTTTCCTCAAGAGATCTTGTAAACCTATACCCCCAACCTCCTTCACTTTACATATCTTATCCCATGCAATTAGCACAAACTTTTTCTTATCTACATTCCCTTTCCAGAAAAAATTCCTCATGTTTTGGTTCAATGTCTGATACATCCCATTGGGTAATGTTAGACAGGATAACAAATATATAGAGAGTACAAAAATAATAAATTTCAACATTACGAGCCTACTGGTCTATGATAACCACCACCCCTTCCATGATGACATTCAACTATTTACTTTATTTACCAAGGGATCCCATAATTTACCGTTGCTCACACCTTTTTCTAAAGGAAATCCAAGGTATGTGTATGACAATTGACCTTTCCTGAATCTCAATATCCTAAGCATCTCTAGTTCCTTTTGTGGAGCGGTGTGAAAGAAATACACTTCCAATTTTGTTTCTCTTACCTCTTGACTAGATGCCTCTGAATAGAGATTCATAACTTCCTTTAACTGGCAAGCTTCGTAGCACTTAGCTACTCCAAAAATCATAATATCATCTACAAACTATTGATGGATTACCACAAGCACATTGCTTGTAATTTGAATTCCCACCAATCGCCCAATATTTATTGTTGCACTAAAATTCCCTTCCTAGAGCCTCCGCCATGATGATGAACAAGAAGAGTGAGAGAGGATCACCCTATCTAATTCCTCTAGATGTCTCAAAGTAACCTTCAGGAGATCCATTCATGATGATTGAGAATCTACAACTAGTTGTGCAATTTAAAACCCAATCTATCCATTTTTTTCAAACCCAAAGGCCTGCAACACTTTGCACAAGAATATCTAGTACACCCGATCATATGCTTTTTTAATGTCCAATTTTAGTAACATGCTCTTCTTTTTGGAACTTTGAATAGAGTGAATGGATTCCTACATGATGACGACCCCCTCCAGGATCAATTTCCCAAGAACAAACCCTGAATGCTCCTTATAAATTAATTTTGGAAAAAAAAATTCAGTTTGTTTGTGACTGTTTTGATCATAATCTTGTACAAGGTGTTGTAGAGGGCGATGGGTCTAAACTCATCTAGTGATGATGCTTTCTCCTTTTAGGAATCAAATCAAAGAAAGTGTTGTTCATCTCTCTTAAAACTAATCCCGAACTCCTTGAATCCTCTACAATGACCACCACATCACGACCCATTGTACTCCAGAATTTTGAAAGAATCGAGTAGGAAAACCATCTGGTCTCGATGTTTTATTTAGATGTAGTTGGAATGTTGCTACCTTGATTTCTTTTGTCATAAATTTACTCATCAACATCTTATTATGTCCTTTGCTTACCGACTGAGGAATAACCCTCAAAATTTAGTTTATTGATGCGAGATTTGACCCTTCCACGTTGTTTAGCAGCTTTTTGAAGTACATGATGACTTCCCTGGAAATGCCTTATGGGGTCTCAATACTTGACCCATCTGCTCCCCATAAAATTATAATTTTGTTAATTTCTTTGCAGGCCTTAGTGCTATTGTGGAAAAATTTATTCTTCTGAGGTCTCAATACTTCCATCTGCTCCCCATAAAATTGTAATTCTATTAATTTCTCTACGGGCCTTAGTGCTATTATGGAAAAATTTAGTGTTCTTGTCCCCTTATGACATCCAAGTCTCCCTTGATATATGCCACCATAATAATTTTTCTTTTGCTTGCACCTCCTCATACTCTTTGAGCAACTCCTTTTGCTTCAGATACCTCTCATTGTTCATGCTTGAGGATAATACTGCTTCATTTAGCATAGTCAATTCTTCCTCCAACCTATATTTGGATTCAATTTTTTTTAAGTGAATCTTGTTCCATTCCTTTAATTTTTGCTTGAGAAGTTTCAATTTAGATACTACACCAAACATCCTAGAGCCCTCTATTTTCCAACCCTTCCACCAAATATCAATCAACCCTGAAAGATCTTGATCTTTAAGCCACATGTTCTCAAATTTAAAGGGGAACCTCATAGGTCTCTTTTCTCCCATTATTTCCAATTTAACGAGGTAGTGGTATGACCTTGATTATGGAAGAATATTTCCTTCAAGGGTGAATGGAAAGGTTCCCAAATCACATTTAAACAAAAATCTATCCATTTTTTTTGCAATATGGCTGAAGCCCATCCTCTTGTTCATCTATGTATATTTTCCATTTTCCATCTAAATTTCAAATAACTCATTTCACCTTATAAAATTCTCAAAATCCACTTGGGACTAGTACTTTTTGTGTACCCCCATCTTGTCCTCACTGTGTAGGATCGCATTAAAATCTCCCCCTACAGTATAGTGCTCAGGGGACACCTTGCTACAAAAAACACTAAGCTCCACCCACAAATCCCTCTTTTGAATACAACTTGAGGGTCCATATATGTTCATTAATGTGAAAATAGATTTGAAGATAAACTTCTCACCTTGCAAGCAATCCAGTTGTTGTTTCCCACTATTTTTCTAAGTAGACTACTTGTGGTCTCCAAATCATAACCAGTCCCTTAGAAGCCCGTGTAGCTTCCACTTGCTCAAGATTCAACACTCTACATTTCTTTTTGAATACTTCTACTTCTTCATTACATAATTTTGTCTCTTGAGTCATGATGACATCAGTTTTTAATGTCTCCATGTGGCACCTTAACAGGCACTTGACATTCCATGATATGATCTTCATTGCTCCTTGGAAGGTATCACCCTTCCCTAATCTTAGCATCATGGTGATTTTGTGCTAACCTTTTGCATCACCATCCATAACCCTTTTCTATGTTTGACAGCCTACCTTTCCTTCTACTATCTCCATAATCAGGAGACTTCCTAGCTTTGATCCTTGCTTTTAATCCTATTTTCTCTTGAGTTATTGGGGTGCTGGGGGGTCAACCTTCTCTTCTGTAAAAGCTTCCTTTTCCTCCAACTAACAAACCTCACCTTCTTCTATAGGAATACAATCCCTTAGAACACACCCATCCTTACTATTGTCATCACCATGGCCCATTTTTTATTTCACCTCTTCTTCTTTTGTGAGAGCTGAATAGCTCATCAATTCATATCCCACCCTCATTATTTCCTCCAAGCCTAACACTTCCTCCCTGGTCCCCTCCTCTTCTTGTGAGTTTCAGAACCACTCTAAGTACCCATTAGCATTCTTTGTTATAGCCTAATCTTCTGCCTTTGCACACTCATGATCTCGATTCCTTATAGAGCAACTGGTTCTTTTTCGTAATCACGACTTACTCTTAACACTAGGGTTGACCCATAGTAGCAGCTCCACTACCTGATTCAGCCAAACATCCACTATTTGAATCCAAATCCTTCTTTATGGTCTTAGATTTTGAAAGGTTAGGGACCTTTCTCTCTAAAAGATCACAATCTATGGCCTGGAACCACTTACCCTCCTCCATAATAATCTCCAACTCTTCTAGGCACTCACTACTCAGACTGATTTCTATATAAATTCTCACCTAAGCCTTCATTTCACCATGTAATAATGCTTTATCTACCCTAATAAAAGTGCCCAATTGACTCCCTATCAGCCTTAGGACCTCGTCATCCTAATATTTTGAGGATCAGTTGTGCAAGTTTACCCATGCTTTCATTCTATCCATTTCATGTCTATGGGGATTGAAATTTGGATCCTATTCTTTAATATAAAACCCTACTCTGTCCATTTGCAATAAGGTTTCAAACATGATGCTTTGCTTAAAATGTGGTGATGGGAATATAATCAAAAGAAAGTTACAAGCCAAAAATTTGATGTTACCTCTTTGCCACATTGGTCTCTCCACCAATCCACCATCTTTTCTACAGAATATTTGCCTCCACCCACTTTGCGAAGAAAGAATGCTCCTTCAACATATTTATGGAGCTTCATATAGTTTTATTAGGGATAACCATCGCCTTACCAAATATTTTTGACTCATCAATAAAAACCCCTTTGGTAGAGACCGCATGGTCACTTCTCACAATGGGCTTCTCCTGCACACCTACTTCCTTCCGTACTCCCTAATTCTCAACCACCAAGTTCCACTCTTTATTTACTTTGTTTGTGTTCACATTAGCTGCATGGTGAGGACCTTGTCTCACCCATCCATTGACTGTAAGGTGTTTCCTTGAACTCCTTGTCGTAGGGATCCCCCTTCCAATGATTAGGTTGAGCCACTATCATTTCTCTCCTAATTTTGAGGTCCCCAAATTTGATAAATACAAAGGGAGAGGAAGTCCTATGGATCACATCAAAGAATTCAATGTCATGTGTATGGAGGTTGCCTACAATGACTCCTATTTATTGTGCCTCTTTCTATGAAGCTTGACAGGCCTAGCCATCGACTGGTTTTCTCAGTTGCCTTTAGGTATCGAAAATTTCCAAGAAATAACTAATAAATTTGTAGATCACTTTTCCATCAATCTTGACATGGATGCCAGCCTAGAAAAGTTGTAGACTCTCAAACAAAAAAAGGAGAATCTTTCACCAATTTCTTACAACAATGGAGGCAAAGGGCTAGTAAGAGCAAGTGGCCAATTCCCGATGAACAACAAGTGGGAATTATCATAGTGAATGTCGAACTGGATCTATCCTTCCACTTGAAAATGCAGTGCATTACCACCTATGACGAGCTTGTCCCTAGAGCCCTCAACATCAAGTGTACTCTAATCTCATAGGGAAATACCCAAGCTTACAAAGAGAACCACCCATCAACTAGTTCAAGCAACAAGCCTCGAGTTTGGGCTAAAAAAAAGAATGTGACTAATGATGGTGTGGTAGATGCTAAGGTGGTCCTAAGTGCTCCTAGGCCAAACACCAATCAAACAACTAATGCTCAACCAACCGTACAAAAAGCCACACCATCACAAAATAATCAAATCAATAACACCGAAACACAACAAAGATGAACCCCCAATAAGAACAACTATCTGAAACGCAAATACACACAATTGTTAGAACCTATTGAAACTATCATGAAGAAATTGGTAGAGTCAAAATTGATAAGACTTCCCAATTTCCAAAACTACTAAGAACCACATGGTAAACTACCCTGGTACAACAAAAAGGATCTTTTTGACTTTCACAAAATCAAAGGGCACAAAACATTTAACTGCATGAAACTAAAGAATGTCATCCAAGATCTTATAAAAAATGGAGACATATCTATTGAAGTACCAGCTGGTAACTAGGATCTTAAGATATACAAGAACCCCATGCTGGATCATAGCAAAGGGAATGAAAATGGAAAAGGGAAGACCTACAATAATGTGCAACATGTCTATTCCATTGTAGTTGCTTCTTGTGACAATGTCATCACTGTCGTCACCATCAAAGGATCTAGTGCAGAGTGTGGAGTCACCACATGACGTGGAAAAGTCACCATCCAAGGAGTTCCACCTCAACCTAGGGCACAACCTACTTTTCCAACATCAAACCCTTGTAAGTACAGTCTCCTAGACCAACTCAAGAAGACCCCCACACATATCTCAATGTTATAACTATTAAGGCTATCCCCCACACATAGGGAAATCTTAGAGAAGGATTTATCTGCATCATCCATCCTTGAGGATATGGATACAAAACAATTTCAAGCTATGGTAGGACATATCACTATCCCTCATCTTTTCACCTTCTAAAAACAAGATCTACCATCACAACCATCTCATAACCGTGCTTTAAACCTTGAGGTAATTATTCATAAGATCAAGGTTAAAAGATTCTTAGTAGATGGAGGTAATGGTCTGAACATTTGCACCCTTCAATTGATCAAGAACTTGGGTTATTTAGAGGATAATATCAAGAAAGCAAAGAGTACAACCATTAGAGCCTATGACGATCAAGAGCAAGTAGCGCAAGGCATCATCACGCTACCCATCCAAGTGGGATCCGTCATTGCTGAGAATACATGCCAAGTGTTAGACCTTGATCTCCCCTACAACATCTTGCTTGGTCAACTATGGATCCATGCCCTAAAAGTTGTAGCTTCAACCTAATCATTAATGTGTAAAGTTTCCTTTTGAGGATAGAGAAGTTACCATCCATCGAGATCCCGAGCCTTTTTACTACTGCAAGAACCTTGAGGCCAATTTTTACAAAATACCCCAAATCCCTAAAAATAATGAAGGGCCTACACCCTCCTCCTCATTTGTTAACATGTCATCCCTTGCATCTACATCAAAAATAAAAACACCCATTGTGCAAAATATTCTTGACACCAAAGTAGTGATCCAGGATGATGGTTACAAAGATTATAAACTAATGAAGGACAATTTTGTGTTGGGAGAGCTACCTCTTTCTCCCAAATCTCATGGGAAATCAACACCTATCAAAAAAGTGGTCGAAACATTAAAGATGGCATCTCTTGACACCAAAGTAGTGATCCAGGATGATGGTTACAAAGATTATAAACTAATGAAGGACAATTTTGTGTTGGGAGAGCTACCTCTTTCTCCCAAATCTCATGGGAAATCAACACCTATCAAAAAAGTGGTCGAAACATTAAAGATGGCATCTACCACCTTCACTAAGTGGGGGGATTTGAACAAAGAAGATCTGAATGAGGATGTCTCTAAACTACTCTATCAAGATGACTGACCCATGCTCGTTCTTCCTATGGAAGATGAAAACAAAGTCTTGCAGCTAATGAAGGGATGGGGGTATAATAAGAATGAGAAATTAGGTAAAAATGAAAATGGTTTTCTAGAACCCATCGTTCCTGAGAGATGCCCAAAGAATCTTGGCCTAGGATGTACTACTACCAAGGATACCCTTATTGGCAAAGGTACTTCTGCTAAATAGGTTGAGGCCTCCTCTTGGTTACCAACATCACATGATACTACCCTAGATGAATTCCCCCTTGATGTTGCTGACCTATTTGAGAATAACTCTCCCTTCATGATATCCACAACATCTTTCACCCCAAATGACCAAACCACAAAAATAAGCCTAATATACCCACAAATCATCGACTGGGACCAACAAGGACCACCAATTCTAGATTTATTTGAAATTAATGAAGCGATCTCAAAATTCATGAGACTTCGCGACAACTTATCATGGGTAGATCACAAAGCTGGTTTTGATATAGACCTAGACACACAAGCGTACTATGGGGAGATGATTGAATCCTTTAGTCACAAAATTGATGACATACAAATAACATGCAGATCTTTGAGTGAAAACCACACTATGGCACTTTCTGATCCTAAAATAGTAAAAATAAAGGACACATTTGAGGGTGAAAAACTCTTTGAGACATCCAAGGATGAGGGATTCAATCTCCCCCTTAGTGCAATACACCTAGAAAAGTCAACAGTGTTAGCAGAGAAGGCTAATCTAGTAAATGTGGGAACCGAAGAAGCACCCAAGAAAACTTTCTATGCCAAATCCTTGTTGGATGAGGAACAAAAAAACCTAGCAACATTCTTGAAAGAGCGAAGAGCCAACTTTGCATGGTCATACACAGATATGCTAGGGCTTGATCCAAAAGTGATTTTGCATCACTTAGTAGTCTATCCTCAAGCCAAACCAGTGAAGCAGAAATTGAGAAAGATGCACCCTCAAATAGCACTCTTGGTAAAACTTGAGTTATTGAAAGCTTCTTGATGTTGGATTTATCCAACCAATTGATTATCCCGAGTGGGTTTCCAACCTGGTACCAGTCTCCAAACCCATTGGGGGCATCAAAATATGCACAAATTTCAAAGACTTAAACAATGCATGTCCGAAAGATGATTTCCCTCTTCCTAACATCGACATCATCATGGATTTAATAGTTGGACATGAAATTATATCACTCATGAACAATTTTTTAGGCTATAATCAAATCATGATCACCAAGGAGGATCAACACAAAACTACATTCACTTGTCCATGGGGAACATATTGTTGGAACATGATGCCATTTGGACTAAAGAATGCAGGAGCAACCTATCAAAGAGAAATGACCCTCATTTTTCATGACATGATCAACAAAACAGTAGAAGACTATGTGGATGATATTTTGGCCAAATCAAAGAAAATGAGTGAGCACATAGAATTTTTAATACCCATCTTCGACATACTCAAAGAGTATAAGGTACAACTAAACCCAAAAAAGTGTCTTTGGGGTTACATCGAGAAAGCTTCTTGGCTACATTGTGTCACAAAGAGAGATAGAGATAGATCCAACAAAAGTGAAAGCCATCCTCGACATGGAATTTCCCCAAACATTGAAGTAGATGAGAGGGTTACAAGGAAGGTTACAGTCCATTAGAAGGTTCATAGAGCAACTATCAGACAAAATCTACCCTTTCTTGCATCTTCTCCATAAAGGAATAACTTATAAGTGGGATGAGAAGTGCGATAAAGCCTTCCAATAGATCAAGGACTACCTATTGACACCTCTAGTGCTCATGCTGTCGATACCAAACAAACCATTAATCCTGTATATCTCAGCAACATCAATAGCACTAGGTGCTCTTCTAGCACAACATGATGAAAACGAAAAGGAAAGAGCCATCTATTAGATCAATAGGACCTTGGTAGGCTATGAGATGAATTACTCATCCATTGATAAAGCATGCTTAGTGGTGGTTTTTGCTTCACAAAAGTTTAGAAACTCTATGTTGTTGCATCAAATCAAGCTTATTGCAAAGATCGACCCATTGAAATGCCTATTATCCAAAGCAACTCTCACTGGGCAAATAGCCAAATGGGTAATGATCTTGACTAAATTTGACAAAGAGTATGTAGAGCGCAAGGAAATCAAAGGACAAGTGATCACATACCAATTGGCAGAAGCACCTATCTATGTAGAGAACCCTTTGATATCTGAATTTCGCAATGAATCAGTGTTCCTTGTCAATACAATGGATCAATGGAAAATGTACTTTGATGGATCATTCACCTAAAATGGATCAAGCGTGGGTATTATTTTTATCACCCCTCAAGGTGATTGCATCCCAAAGTCATACTGGTTATCCTTTCCTTGTACTAACAATATTACAGAGTATGAAGCCCTAATAATAGGTCTAAGGATAGTGGTCCAATGGAAAATACAAGAGTTGAAAGTCTATGGGGACTCACAACTGGTTATCAACCAAGTCAATGACAACTACCAAACCAAAGATGATAAGCTTACTCCTTATAAGAAAATGGTAGAGAGTCTCAAGGAACTTTTCATTGATATAACTTTAGAGTAGATTCCTCGCATGAGGAATCGAGCAGCAGATGCCATGGAAACAATTGGATCATTGTTAGATATGCTGCACAACGTCCTTCAATGTGAATTCTTGGTAGAAGAACTTCTCATGCCAACTTTTGAAATCCCAAAACCTGAATTTGCGTGTGTCATCATTGGTCTTGGTTCTCTGTGGTATCATGATATATTCACTTACCCTAGCCGAGGAACCCTCCCATCCGATATCACCATCAGCCTTAAAAAGACCTTTGTTAAGAAGGCAGCCTGATTTGTGATCCTAGATGATACCCTTTACCATAGAAGAATCGAGGAGACATTACTATGATTTATCAACCAAGAGGAAGCCTTGACCGCCTTAACAAAAGTTCATGATGGCATATGTGGTTCCCATTCTGGTGGTATGACTTTAGCCAAGAAACTATTGAGGATGAGGTATTACTGGACAACCATGGGAAGAGAAGCCCATCGGTACATGCAGAAGTGTGTCCAATGTCAACAACATGGAGATCTTATTCATGCTCCAGCTCAGGAGTTACAACCAATGGTCACACCTTGGCCTTTCTCGCAGTGGGGGCTTGACCTCATAGGAAAGGTTACTCCCACCTCATCTAATGGCCACAAGTTCATCATAATGGCCATTGAGTACTTTACCAATTGGGTGGAAGCCATTCCTATGACCTGCATAATGGGGAAACAAATTGCCAAATTTATCTTGAATTTCCTTATTTGTCATTATGGTGTTTTGTAAGCCCTTATTTATGATAACAGAACACCCTTCAAGAATTAGGATGTGAAAGAGCTATGCCAACAATTTAACATCCAACATCGATTCTCTACCCCATATTACCACTAGGGCAACAGTCAAGCTGAGGCTACAAATAAGACCATTATGAAAATCTTAAAGAAAATAGTCAATGAAGCTAGCCGTGATCGACATTTGTAATTAAATCCCACCCTATGGGCCTATCGAACCAGTATCTGCACACCTACAGGGGCAACCCCTGTTCTCCTTGGTCTATGGATCAAAAGCCATCCTACCTATTGAGGTAAAGCTTCCCTTGCTAGGAGTGTCACTGCAAAATCTGATCACTGATGAAGACTATAGAGTATCTCGATTAAATGAGCTAGAATTATTGGACGAGCATTGTCTTGATGCCCTTAATCACTTACAAGTGTATCAAAACTGACTAAATAGAGCTATAATAAGAATGTCATGCCTACATTTTATACTTTAAATAACCCAACAATCTGCAATAACTTTACTAATTTTGCAAATATTTTTTTTCTAACAATATTAACATAATATACTACTTAAAGCTATGATCAATGATATTAATAGTTATGAGCATGGATATAAATGATTTACTATTTTTAGCCATAGAGTCTACTTGCTTTGGGTTGGCTTAATGTATATCTTACCTTCCATCATGTAAAAAATCCTTCACTCCCAATACCTATACCTGCAAGGTCTACATGACTTGGCACACACATAAGATCAAAGGTATTTAGCACATGATTACTAAGACAAGCTATATAAATTAATGTTAGTTTACAGTATGACAAATCACATACAAGACTTAGAAGAACAATCCTAGGGGCCTGACCTAATGCCTTAGGGGCTCATCTCTTGATGGCCTTTCCTACGTATATATTTCATAGAGGCACTGTAGTTCGACAACTTGAGTTTCTCCAACTCATTTGACTCACCCACATAGGGTATATCCACTAGGTTTCAAAAGATGACTACCTCAATTTCAATCATACACCACAACACTATTTTACACTAAACTCTATCCTCTACTCAAAAGCATCACGTGGCTCATGCAACTACATGCTATAAGAGTGGGTACGCAACCCTTTCTAAGGTCCATTACCCTAGACAGTCTCACAGTTAGCTGCCACCCACTTAGGTGAAGCCGGGGATCAAAGACCTAGGTAAGGATACACTATGCAACATGTTCCAAGGAGAATCTCCTTGAATACTAAGTTTGCAAGAAAAAATCAAGTTGGAAAGGTGTTACCTATATCCTAGGTTCAAATGACATCTCTATATCTCAATCTCAAACAAAGCACTAATCCACCCTACAATGATAATGTTAACCATTAAAATAACTCTTTTTTTTGCAAGGACCTCTATTATAATTGTTGAATTAACATCAATGGAATAGTTTCCAATTGTTGCACTATAAAGGTGTATATGTTACAATATCAAGGATTTGATCTTTTCGTGCAAAAAAAAATCAATTCCCATGTGAAAATTGTTCAAAGCAATCTTAAGATCACTAGGGATATTCTAGCACATATATCAAGTGTATTCTAGTGAAAATCAACAATCAATCCAATCAATCTAAGTTATCTAATCAAGGTGCAATTGTATCATTTATCTCCATAAATTAATTTCATATAAGTTTTTTTATATTATACGTTCTCAAATAACCTTAAATTTAATGTAATATTTAATTAAAAAAAAATCTCTTTTATTTACCTTGTCAAACATAAATAATCATGCAAAGATGAAATTTATCCCTTATTTCAAAATATTGCCAAACATATTGAGTTTATTTATATAAGGTAAATGTTCATCCACAACAGGGAATACTTTAGTGGCGAATCTTCGCCAATTGGCGAATTCTAGGAAACAACCAAGTCGAAATTGGCGAATTTCTTGCACCCAATAGGGTGTCCAAATCGCTCGGATTTTACGAACTATAGGTCCAATGCATGTTCATTTGCTAATGAGCTTTTTTATGAGGCATATTTAAGCAACAAATTCGCCATTGTCAAACTACGTGTTTCAATTGGACCGACTAATATTTTTGCCTGGAATCCTGAAAGAATTTAATAAAACACCTACATATTCTCCAATACTATTAAAACAACATTGTATCAAGACCCATTTCGCCAATTAAAATTTACAAATAGTTGCTTGTGAAGATCCATTTCACCAAATAAAATTTATACATAGTTGCTCATGATGACCTATTTCGCCAATAACATTAAAAAAAATTACATTTGAGGACACATTTTGCCTTGAAAATTACAACATATCATTGTATAAGCACGCAAGATTCGCCAAATTTTTAATATACCATTTAAAAATCCCGTAGAATTCGCCAAATATGGAATCATGGATTGATATAAATACAATCGAAAGTGTCATTTATTCTTACACATTTTGTTCGGTTCTAAGGTTCTACTTCTCGATTCAGAAGTTAGCGAAAGTTGAAAACATAGACTTAAAGGTGAGTGATCATTTCTTCATAGTGTTATTAGTTATAATAATAATTTTTCTTTATCTCTTTTCCATTCTTGCTTCAACAAAGTGAACCTTAGAACCCACTTTGAATTTTTGAAGTTTTCAAAACATTTGACCCACCAACTAGAAAGATGACCAAGAAAGACTTGCAACTCAACAAAGTGAACCATCAACCAAGTCGGAGAATCAAAAATTTATGAAAATTTAGAACTCCATGACAAGGCTATAAAACTTTGAGGACTAGTGACTAAGGATAGGAAAAGCTAATTTTTTTTATATTGCATTCCATGGTATTGAATTTGATATGTGATTCTACATCATTTTTAAAGAACAACACTTATCACACTACTTATAAATTCCTATTGCATTGCCATTCACACAATCTTTGATAAATAACTGAAAGGAATATTATTAATCCATTCCTTGAACAAAAGGTAATAGTTCAACATCCATAAATTATAAGTTATAAGCTAACAAAAGCTAACAATTCAACATAAATATCTTCTAAAGGCATCCACCCAACTTAAACAATAAAAGCTTAAACTACCAAATCACCTAAATTATACTGAGAAATCCTTACGCATATATCACCATACAATCTTTATTCATAGATAAACATTCCACAGCAATGAAACTATCTAAAAATTTATCATTCCAATAATAGACAATCCACTGGCAAATATAGAGTTTTTTTGTCTTGATAACGGTTTCTTGAAGACAACCGTTTTAGAAATTAAAATAAAGTCTTTGAAGTATCAATAGAGCCAAGTTAAAGAAAATAACATAAAAACTAAAAACTAAACAACGGTCCCACTCCCAGCATCGACTCCTTCAATTATTTCTGCCTCCTCCTTCAGTAACGCCTCTTGTGCCTTTACTCTTTGCCTGTATTCTCAGTACTTGGTGACAATTGCAGTGATGTTTTTGCTTCCTAGAGTTGTAGTAATCTGTAACTTGGTTCTCCATTTGCCCAAAGCATTTTCAAAATCAACCAACATTTGAGATCTTTTCTCTTCTCCACATTCATAAGTCTTCAGGTGGATCTCCATTCCATTGAGTTTTGAGAACCCATGTCACTGTAGCAGGATCAACTATTTATTTCTTGAATATCTCCCTAAACTTCAGAGAGATCTCTCTTATATCTAGAATGTTTTCATCAAACTCATCAGTAATTTCCATTCCTAGAATACGATAATCTTCTTTAATTTCCACCAACATTTTATAATATTGATTAGGTGTATTATTAATTTCCTTCACTAGATTATCATACATATTCAATTTCCATTCCAATGAATCGAACTAGGAAGGGTTTAGCTCCTTAGGATTAAATTCACAATTTGCTCACCAATTAATATCTTTGGATCCATAGAGTTCAATTCTTTCATTTCCTGAGAGAGCACATAGAGACTAGTTTGATCTTTTCTGAGTTGCTGAAGTTATGTTACTAACTCCTTCCTCTTGTTAACAACTCGAGTGTAAAAGAGCACATAATTATTTAGAAAGAAGATAGCCTCTTGAGATATTTTATTGATCCCCTCACAAGAAGCTCTAGAATAGCTCAAATTATTTTTAATTTTCTCTATGGTGAGCACATTGATGCCCTCTACCTGATAACTTGAGGCTTCATCAGATGTAGGAGGAGTGGCCATGGAAGAAATAAAGTTACTCAATGTGAGGACTTGAGATTCTAGTTTTATATTTTCTTTCCTCTGTTCTTTCACTCTTTTAATCAAGGTATTGACTGAATAATTGGCATGGTACACATCACCTTCTAGTGTTGGAGGCCCCATATCAACATGTGTGACTTTGTATTCCGCCTCCGTTATTTCATCTTCATTTAAATCCTTCACAGGCTCAACAATTTCTAACATTTGATTTCCAGAAGTAGCATCAATCACCATCCTTGACATCCTCCTAGCTTTCTTAGGTTTTGAAGAGATTTGAAGTAACTTTGAAACTATATCCACTCCAATTGTCATTGTAGGATTATGCTTTCTCTTATTCTCCACTGCTTTTTTCAGCCATCTTGGGGAGGCTACTACCAGACCAAAATCTTCATTTCCACTAATAATTTATTTAGGAGCGCTAAGCCTAGGAGTGAAAGGTGGATTATTAGGTGGAGAAGAGGGAATTCAGACATAGGAGGAAATATATTATCTTCAGTGATCTGTTGAAAGATAGCTTCAAAATCTACAGCCACAAGTTTTTCTTGATTGGTCTTCTTCTTAGGGGTAGGAAAAAGCACACTATCTTGTTCACAGATTCTCTTCAATTTGACTGTTTCTTCTGGCCTATCACCATCACCTCCTGACTGAGAATTTGTACTAGAGGATCTAATAGAGGGTTTCCCCCATGATACACTTGCACCAGATGCTTGTGTAGACCCCTGTTCATTCTTCTATGATGACTTAGGCTCCTGAACAGGACCAACAACTTGCCGCCATTTCCCATCCAACCAGTCTTGGGTTCTTTTAAGCACTGGGGCAACACACACCCTCATATCTGAAATTTCACTTTGGCTCCAATCAACCCTAGGGTGGGATTTATCAGGCAATTTTTCATATGCAGGATCTATGATTGTTGAATCCTCAACTACATTTTTAGGAATGTGAAATTATAGACTGAAAGATTTTATCTAGATTTTAGTGTTAGCCTCATATAATCTCTTCTCAAAGCTTCATTCTCATTGACACAATCTTCCCAAAAATCTTTGATAGATGGGTGATGTCGATATAAGCTCCCTCCATAGAGATTCTGCTTCACAAAACCCTTATTGTCAAAATTAGCTCTCATA